>VDFB02078255.1:226555-280049 GCA_007258455.2 Sequoia sempervirens
TTTTCCAAATCGATTTCGACCCAGTTCCTCATTTTCCTCCGCGAACAAAACCCATATCTTCGATTTTTCAAAATTGATTTTTGATTTTTACCCCGACACTTCCGGAGGCCATAACTTTTGACTCGGGTGTCCGTTTGAGCTCAAATTTGATGGGTAGTTGCATTATGCGATAACAAGTGGATTTTCAATTGGTTTCTTTGAAAATCGTTGGAACCCGTTTTGACCCATTTTTGGGGCCTCAAAGTTTCATCTTGACCCTCAAAATCCCAATTTAGTGTTTTTTTCCAGCATTTTGAAAAATTGTTTTTGCTCATAACTCAAAATGCATATCTCGAATTTGGAATGTTAGTTGGCAATTCATCCTATCTCCCCAATGCGTATTTCTGAAAAAAAAATGGGACTCCCAAAAGTCTATCCATGAGGTTTCCTAAAATGGCAAAATTTGACAATTTTTGAAAATTGCCAAATCGGGAAAAATCTGCTTGTCAACATCTTATGCCCTTTTAAACTCCGGAACTCGGTGTAGAATCAATTTAATCATATCCTTCAACCATTCTGGTCTTCAATCCAATCCTCATCTGAGCTTTAATCTTATCCCAATCTGAGCTTTCGTCCATCTACAGTCCAACTCTTTCAATATCGAACCAAATCTTCAATCTCACATATCAATCTTCTCCTTATCTGTTCAATCTTACAAAAATCACCTAATCAAATCCGTGGTCTTGTCCCCAGTCTTGTTACCAGCCTTGACCCATCATCTTCATCATCCATTAGTATCCTTTCCTATCCCTTTGGTGTTGTTTTGGGATGTCTCCTTCCCTCATCAACAACACTTTCATCATCATCATCGGGAGGTATTCTCCCCTATCCCTTTGGTGTTGTTTTGGGATGTATCCTTCCCTCATCAACAACACTTTCATCATCATCATCGGGAGGTATTCTTCCCTATCCTTTAGTGGTGTTTTGGGATGTATCCTTCCCTCATCAATACCACTTAGTGGGATGTATCCTTCCCTATCCTCGTGTTGTTTTGGGATCCTTCATTCCCTCATTGACAACACTCCATCCATCATCACCCCATTTTGGCTTGCACCTTGACTGGGCCAACATCACCTTTTGTCCTCAAATCCATTTGTACTTCATCAGCTTCACCTTGCATCATCTTCCTCATATCTCCTTGCATCACATCATCTATTTCGAGAGCCCACCCGTGTTCTCTTGAACCTGCATGACCTCTCGAGGGGGAATCCTTCATCCCTAACTTTCATCTTTTCCCTCATCATCTTCCTTCCTAGTTACTTCTTTGAATGACTGGGGCATCTTTTCCAATCTAACCATCTTCTTCTAGGTTCTATATTTTAATATTCTTTGAAATGATGCTACTTCGTAACACCATCTCAAAGAGGGGCAAAATGTAGACATCCAAATTTGAACAATTAATCCAAATTTATCACTTTCGTCTAAACATCCTCTTACACGAGTTAATTAAATAATATTACTATTATTTAATTAATATCTTTAATTCTGCTAAATACCTTACCCTCTTTAATCCTCTTTCATCAAAAAGAATTAAATAAATATTACATTTATTTAATTCTTTATCATTTTCATCTAATCCTAATCCATTTCCTAATCTCTTCATTAAGGATGTGCACATGCCTAATCCTTGATTAGGATGTGTCACATCCTCCAACTTTTGCAAGTTGGCTTTTAATCCTAATTAGCCCCTAATTATCCTCTAATTACTATTAATTAAGCCTAATCATTCTCCAAGGAATTTTTAATTCCTTTTTATTCTTCCTAGATTCCCTTCTTTTATATGTGAATTTTTAATTCACATTCCATCCTTCCAAGGCTTCTAGAACCTTGGACTTGTCACAATCTCCACATGTGACCAACCTTGGACTTGTCACAATCCCCACATGTGACCAAGTCCCACCTTTTTAGAGCCCACCTTTTATCCTCTAGATCCTCCTAGGAATGTGAATTTTAATTCACATTTATATCTAACCACCTTTCCTTTCCCATGTAGATTTTTGAGGAATTCTAAAATTTCTCAAATGTCCCTTTCACTCCCACTTGGGGACAAGAAATCCCTTTTTGTGGAAATCCTCTCATCCCCCAAGGTGCATGTCATTTTCCACCTCATGTACCTTTTTGACAATGCATTTCCACCTCATATCCTCTTGTCCACTTCACCCTCCACATGTCAAGATGTGAGGGCTTGTGGGTTCTCAACCCACCATAGCCCTTCATCTTGGCCTTGTTAGAGCAATCTTGACCGTTGAATTCTCTAGAGAATTCAAATTCTTCTATAAATACCCCCTCCTCAAAGGCATTTGGGAGAGAACACTTTCATTTGGAGCACCCACATGCTGCCAATTTGCCTTCCCGAACACTTTGCATTTTGATAACTGTATGCTGTCCATTTGAACTCTCAATCATTTTGCCATCATTTAGCCATCTTTGTTCATCATCTTGCATATTGAATCTTGCATATAGTCATTCAAACAATCATCTAAGGAGCACACAACCAATCCAAGCAAGGGTCAATCAAAGAGGTATCAACAACAAGGGAGGTAAAAGTGTTTGTGTTTCATTTTATTTGCATTCCTTTTCGTTGTATCACTCTTTTGGCTAATCTTGAGGTGTCCTTGGTATTTTATTTTCCATGTTTCTTAGTTAATTTTGCACATTTAGAGTAGTAGGAATTCCAAGGTAGTATCATTCCCTATCCCTTTGGTGTTGTTTTGGGATGTATCATTCCCTCATCAACAACACTTTCATCATCATCATCGGGAGTTATTCTTCCCTATCCTTTAGTGGTATTTTGGGATGTATCCTTCCCTCATCAATACCACTCAATGGGATGTATCCTTCCCTATCCTCGTGGTGTTTTGGGATGTATCCTTCCCTCATCAATACCACTCAGTGGGATGTATCCTTCCCTATCCTCGTGTTGTTTTGAGATCTTTAATTCCCTCATTGACAACCCTCCATCCATCATCACCCCATTTTGGCTTGCACCTTGACTGGGGCAACATCACATTTTGTCCTCAAATCCATTTGTGCTTCATCAGCTTCACCTTGCATCATCTTCCTCATATCTCCTTGCATCACATCATCTATTTCGAGAGCCCACCCGTGTTCTCTTGAACCCGCATGACCTCTCGAGGGGGCATCCTTCATCCCTAACTTTCATCTTTTCTCTCATCATCTTCCTTCCTAGTTACTTCTTTGAATGACTGGGGCATCTTTTCCAATCTAACCATCTTCTTCTAGGTTCTATATTTTAATATTCTTTGAAATGATGCTACTTCGTAATACCATCTCAAAGAGGGGCAAAATGTAGACATCCAAATTTGGACAATTAACTAAATTTGTCACTTTTCGTCTAAACATCCTCTTATCTGAGTTATTTAAATAATATTACTATTATTTACTTAATATCTTTAATTCTGCTAAATCCCTAAGGTATTTAATTAACAAATAAATACCTTACCCTCTTTAATCCTCTTTTCATCAAAAAAATTCTTTACATGTCATTTTCATCTAATCCTAATCCATTTCCTCTCTTTCATTAAGGATGTGCACATGCCTAATCCTTGATTAGTCTGTGTCACATCTCAACTTTTAAGGGTTGGTTTTAATCCTACTTAGTCCCTAATTGTCCTCTAATTACTACTAATTAAGCTCTAATCATTCTCCAGCAATTTTAATTCTTTTTTATTCTTCCTAGATTCCCCTTTTTATATGTGAATTTTTAATTCACATTCCATCTTTCAAGGCTTCTAGAACCTTGACTTGTCACAATCTCCACATGTGACCAACCTTGGACTTGTCACAATCTCCACATGTGACCAAGTCCCACCTTTTTGGAGCCCACCTTTTATCCTCTAGATCCTCCTAGGAATGTGAATTTTTAATTCACATTTATATCCTTAACCACCTTTCCTTTTCCCATGTAGATTTTTTAGGAATTCTAAAATTCCTCAAATGTCCCTTTCACTCCCACTTGGGGACAAGAAATCCCTTTTTGTAGAAATCCTCTCATCCCCCAAGGTGCATGTCATTTTCCACCTCATGTACCTTTTTGACAACTCATCTCCACCTCATATCCTCTTGTCCACTTCACCCTCCACATGTCAAGATGTGAGGGCTTGTGGGTTCTCAACCCACCATAGCCCTTCATCTTGGCCTTGTTGGAGCAATCTTGACCGTTGAATTCTCTAGAGAATTCAAATTCTTCTATAAATACCCCCTCCTCAAAGGCATTTGGGAGAGAACACTTTCATTTGGAGCACCCACATGCTGCCAATTTGCCTTCCCGAACACTTTGCATTTTGATAACTGTATGATGTCCATTTGAACTCTCAATCATTTTGCCATCATTTAGCCATCTTTGTTCATCATCTTGCATATTGAATCTTGCATATAGTCATTCAAACAATCATCTAAGGAGCACACAACCAATCCAAGCAAGGGTCAATCAAAGAGGTATCAACAACAAGGGAGGTAAAAGTGTTTGTGTTTCATTTTATTTGCATTCCTTTTCGTTGTATCACTCTTTTGGCTAATCTTGAGGTGTCCTTGGTATTTTATTTTCCATGTTTCTTAGTTAATTTTGCACATTTAGAGTAGTAGGAATTCCAAGGTAGTATCATTCCCTATCCCTTTGGTGTTGTTTTGGGATGTATCATTCCCTCATCAACAACACTTTCATCATCATCATCGGGAGTTATTCTTCCCTATCCTTTAGTGGTATTTTGGGATGTATCCTTCCCTCATCAATACCACTCAATGGGATGTATCCTTCCCTATCCTCGTGGTGTTTTGGGATGTATCCTTCCCTCATCAATACCACTCAGTGGGATGTATCCTTCCCTATCCTCGTGTTGTTTTGAGATCTTTAATTCCCTCATTGACAACCCTCCATCCATCATCACCCCATTTTGGCTTGCACCTTGACTGGGGCAACATCACATTTTGTCCTCAAATCCATTTGTGCTTCATCAGCTTCACCTTGCATCATCTTCCTCATATCTCCTTGCATCACATCATCTATTTCGAGAGCCCACCCGTGTTCTCTTGAACCCGCATGACCTCTCGAGGGGGCATCCTTCATCCCTAACTTTCATCTTTTCTCTCATCATCTTCCTTCCTAGTTACTTCTTTGAATGACTGGGGCATCTTTTCCAATCTAACCATCTTCTTCTAGGTTCTATATTTTAATATTCTTTGAAATGATGCTACTTCGTAATACCATCTCAAAGAGGGGCAAAATGTAGACATCCAAATTTGGACAATTAATCCAAATTTGTCACTTTTCGTCTAAACATCCTCTTATCTAAGTTATTTAAATAATATTACTATTATTTAATTAATATCTTTAATTCTGCTAAATCCCTAAGGTATTTAATTAACAAATAAATACCTTACCCTCTTTAATCCTCTTTTCATCAAAAAAATTCTTTACATGTCATTTTCATCTAATCCTAATCCATTTCCTAATCTCTTCATTAAGGATGTGCACATGCCTAATCCTTGATTAGGCTGTGTCACATCCTCCAACTTTTGCAAATTGGCTTTTAATCCTAATTAGCCCCTAATTATCCTCTAATTACTAATTAATTAAGCCTAATCATTCTCCAACGAATTTTTAATTCATTTTTATTCTTCCTAGATTCCCCCCTTTTATATGTGAATTTTTAATTCACATTCCATCTTTCCAAGGCTTCTAGAACTTTGGACTTGTCACAATCTCCACATGTGACCCACCTTGGACTTGTCACAATCTCCACATGTGACCAAGTCCCACCTTTTTGGAGCCCACCTTTTATCCTCTAGATCCTCCTAGGAATGTGAATTTTTAATTCACATTTATATCCCCAACCACCTTTCCTTTTCCCATGTAGATTTTTAGGAATTCTAAAATTCCTCAAATGTCCCTTTCACTCCCACTTGGGGACAAGAAATCATTTTTGTAGAAATCCTCTCATCCCCCAAGGTGCATGTCATTTTCCACCTCATGTACCTTTTTGACAACTCATCTCCACCTCATATCCTCTTGTCCACTTCACCCTCCACATGTCAAGATGTGAGGGCTTGTGGGTTCTCAACCCACCATAGCCCTTCATCTTGGCCTTGTTGGAGCAATCTTGACCGTTGAATTCTCTAGAGAATTCAAATTCTTCTATAAATACCCCCTCCTCAAGGGCATTTGGGAGAGAACACTTTCATTTGGAGCACCCACATACTGCCAATTTGCCTTACCGAACACTTTGCATTTTGATAACTGTATGATGTCCATTTGAACTCTCAATCCTTTTGCCATCATTAAGCCATTTTTGTTCATCATCTTGCATATAGTCATTCAAACAATCATCTAAAGAGCACACAACCAATCCAAGCAAAGGCCAATCAAAGAGGTATCAACAACAAGGGAGGTAAAAGTGTTTGTGTTTCATTTTATTTGCATTCATTTTCGTTGTATCACTCTTTTGGCTAATCTTGAGGTGTCCTTGGTATTTTGTTTTCCATGTTTCTTAGTTAATTTTGCACATTTAGAGTAGTAGGAATTCCAAGGTAGTATCATTCCCTATCCCTTTGGTGTTGTTTTGGGATGTATCATTCCCTCATCAACAACACTTTCATCATCATCATCGGGAGTTATTCTTCCCTATCCTTTAGTGGTATTTTGAGATGTATCCTTCCCTCATCAATACTACTTAGTGGGATGTATCATTCCCTATCCTCGTGGTGTTTTGGGATGTATCCTTCCCTCATCAATACCACTCAGTGGGATGTATCCTTCCCTATCCTCGTGTTGTTTTAAGATCTTTAATTCCCTCATTAACAACCCTCCATCCATCATCACCCCATTTTGGCTTGCACCTTGACTGGGGCAACATCACATTTTGTCCTCAAATCCATTTGTGCTTCATCAGCTTCACCTTGCATCATCTTCCTCATATCTCCTTGCATCACATCATCTATTTCGAGAGCCCACCCGTGTTCTCTTGAACCCGCATGACATCTCGAGGGAGCATCCTTCATCCCTAACTTTCATCTTTTCCCTCATCATCTTCCTTCCTAGTTACTTCTTTGAATGACTGGGGCATCTTTTCCAATCTAACCATCTTCTTCTAGGTTCTATATTTTAATATTCTTTGAAATGATGCTACTTCGTAACACCATCTCAAAGAGGGGCAAAATGTAGACATCCAAATTTGGACAATTAATCCAAATTTATCACTTTTCGTCTAAACATCCTTTTATCCGAGTTAATTAAATAATATTACTATTATTTATTAATATCTTTAATTTTGCTAAATCCCTAAGGTATTTAATTAACAAATAAATACCTTACCCTCTTTAATCCTCTTTTCATCAAAAAAATTAAATAAATATTACATTTATTTAATTCCTTACATGTCATTTTCATCTAATCCTAATCCATTTCCTAATCTCTTCATTAAGGATGTGCACATGCCTAATCCTTGATTAGAATGTGTCACATCCTCCAACTTTTGCAAGTTGGCTTTTAATCCTAATTAGCCCCTAATTATCCTCTAATTACTAATTAATTAAGCCTAATCATTCTCCAACGAATTTTTAATTCCTTTTTATTCTTCCTAGATTCCCCCCTTTTATATGTGAATTTTTAATTCACATTCCATCTTTCCAAGGCTTCTAGAACCTTGGACTTGTCACAATCTCCACATGTGACCCACCTTGGACTTGTCAAAATCTCCACATGTGACCAAGTCCCACCTTTTTGGAGCCCACCTTTTATCCTCTAGATCCTCCTAGGAATGTGAATTTTTAATTCACATTTATATCCCCAACCACTTTTCCTTTTCCCAAGTAGATTTTTGAGGAATTCTAAAATTCCTTAAATGTCCCTTTCACTCCCATTTGGGGACAAGAAATCACTTTTTGTGGAAATCCTCTCATCCCCCAAGATGCATGTCATTTTCCACCTCATGTACCTTTTTGACAACTCATCTCCACCTCATATCCTCTTGTCCACTTCACCCTCCACATGTCAAGATGTGAGGGCTTGTGGGTTCTCAACCCACCATAGCCTTTCATCTTGGCCTTGTTGGAGCAATCTTGACCGTTGAATTCTCTAGAGAATTCAAATTCTTTTATAAATACCCCCTCCTCAAGGGTATTTGGGAGAGAACACTTTCATTTGGAGCACCCACATGCTGCCAATTTGCCTTCCCGAACACTTTGCATTTTGATAACTACATACTGTCCATTTGAACTCTCAATCTTTTTGCCATCATTTAGCCATCTTTGTTCATCATCTTGCATATAGTCATTCAAACAATCATCTAAAGAGCACACAACCAATCCAAGCAAGGGCCAATCAAAGAGGTATCAACAACAAGGGAGGTAAAAGTGTTTGTGTTTCATTTTATTTGCATTCATTTTCGTTGTATCACTCTTTTGGCTAATCTTGAGGTGTCCTTGGTATTTTGTTTTCCATGTTTCTTAGTTAATTTTGCACATTTAGAGTAGTAGGAATTCCAAGGTCGTATCATTCCCTATCCCTTTGGTGTTGTTTTGGGATGTATCATTCCCTCATCAACAACACTTTCATCATCATCATTGGGAGTTATTCTTCCCTATCCTTTAGTGGTATTTTGAGATGTATCCTTCCCTCATCAATACTACTCAGTGGGATGTATCCTTCCCTATCCTCGTGGTGTTTTGGGATGTATCCTTCCCTCATCAATACCACTCAGTGGGATGTATCCTTCCCTATCCTCGTGTTGTTTTGAGATCTTTAATTCCCTCATTGACAACCCTCCATCCATCATCACCCCATTTTGGCTTGCACCTTGACGGGGCCAACATCACCTTTTGTCCTCAAATCCATTTGTGCTTCATCAGCTTCACTTTGCATCATCTTCCTCATATCTCCTTGCATCACATCATCTATTTCGAGAGCCCACCCGTGTTTTCTTTTTGAACCCGCATGACATCTCGAGGGAGCATCCTTCATCCCTAACTTTCATCTTTTCCCTCATCATCTTCCTTCCTAGTTACTTCTTTGAATGACTGGGGCATCTTTTCCAATCTAACCATCTTCTTCTAGGTTCTATATTTTAATATTCTTTGAAATGATGCTACTTCGTAACACCATCTCAAAGAGGGGCAAAATGTAGACATCCAAATTTGGACAATTAATCCAAATTTATCACTTTTCATCTAAACATCCTCTTATCCGAGTTAATTAAATAATATTACTATTATTTAATTAATATCTTTAATTCTGCTAAATTCCTAAGGTATTTAATTAACAAATAAATACTTTACCCTCTTTAATCCTCTTTTCATCAAAAAATTAAATAAATATTACATTTATTTAATTCCTCACATGTCATTTTCATCTAATCCTAATCCATTTCCTAATCTCTTCATTAGGATGTGCACATGCCTAATCCTTGATTAGAATGTGTCACATCCTCCAACTTTTGCAAGTTGGCTTTTAATCCTAATTAGCCCCTAATTATCCTCTAATTACTAATTAATTAAGCCTAATCATTCTCCAAGGAATTTTTAATTCCTTTTTATTCTTCCTAGATTCCCCCCTTTTATATGTGAATTTTTAATTCACATTCCATCTTTCCAAGGCTTCTAGAACCTTGGACTTGTCACAATCTCCACATGTGACCCACCTTGGACTTGTCAAAATCTCCACATGTGACCAAGTCCCACCTTTTTGGAGCCCACCTTTTATCCTCTAGATCCTCCTAAGAATGTGAATTTTTAATTCACATTTATATCCCCAACCACCTTTCCTTTTCCCATGTAGATTTTTGAGGAATTCTAAAATTCCTTAAATGTCTCTTTCACTCCCACTTGGGGACAAGAAATCACTTTTTGTGGAAATCCTCTCATCCCCCAAGGTGCATGTCATTTTCCACCTCATATACCTTTTTGACAACTCATCTCCACCTCATATCCTCTTGTCCACTTCACCCTCCACATGTCAAAATGTGAGGGCTTGTGGGTTCTCAACCCACCATAGCCTTTCATCTTGGCCTTGTTGGAGCAATCTTGACCGTTGAACTCTCTAGAGAATTCAAATTCTTCTATAAATACCCCCTCCTCAAGGGCATTTGGGAGAGAACACTTTCATTTGGAGCACCCACATGCTGCCAATTTTCCTTCCCGAACACTTTGCATTTTGATAACTACATGCTGTCCATTTAAACTCTCAATCCTTTTGCCATCATTTAGCCATCTTTGTTCATCATCTTGCATATAGTCATTCAAACAATCATCTAAGGAGCACACAACCAATCCAAGCAAGGGCCAATCAAAGAGGTATCAACAACAAGGGAGGTAAAAGTGTTTGTGTTTCATTTTATTTGCATTCATTTTTGTTGTATCACTCTTTTGGCTAATCTTGAGGTGTCCTTGGTATTTTGTTTTCCATGTTTCTTAGTTAATTTTGCACATTTAGAGTAGTAGGAATTCCAAGGTAGTATCATTCCCTATCCCTTTGGTGTTGTTTTGAGATGTATCATTCCCTCATCAACAACACTTTCATCATCATCATCAGGATTTATTCTTCCCTATCTTTTAGTGGTATTTTGGGATGTATCCTTCCCTATCCTCGTGGTGTTTTGGGATGTATCCTTCCCTCATCAATACCACTCAGTGGGATGTATCCTTCCCTATCCTCGTGTTGTTTTGAGATCTTTAATTCCCTCATTGACAACCCTCCATCCATCATCACCCCAATTTGGCTTGCACCTTAACTGGGGCAACATCACCTTTTGTCCTCAAATCCATTTGTGCTTCATCAGCTTCACCTTGCATCATCTTCCTCATATCTCCTTGCATCACATCATCTATTTCGAGAGCCCACCCGTGTTCTCTTGAACCCGCATGACCTCTCGAGGGAGCATCCTTCATCCCTAACTTTCATCTTTTCCCTCATCATCTTCCTTCCTAGTTACTTCTTTGAATGACTGGGGCATATTTTCCAATCTAACCATCTTCTTCTAGGTTCTATATTTTAATATTCTTTGAAATGATGCTACTTCGTAACACCATCTCAAAGAGGGGCAAAATGTAGACATCCAAATTTGGACAATTAATCCAAATTTGTCACTTTTTGTCTAAACATCCTCTTATCCAAGTTAATTAAATAATTTTACTATAATTTAATTAATATCTTTAATTCATCTAAATCCCTAAGGTATTTAATTAACAAATAAATACCTTACCCTCTTTAATCCTCTTTTCATCAAAAAAATTAAATAAATATTACATTTATTTAATTCCTTACATGTCATTTTCATCTAATCCTAATTCATTTCCTAATCTCTTCATTAAGGATGTGCACATGCCTAATCCTTGATTAGGCTGTGTCACATCCTCCAACTTTTGCAAGTTGGCTTTTAATCCTAATTAGCCCCTAATTATCCTCTAATTACTAATTAATTAATCCTAATCAATCTCCAAGGAATTTTTAATTCATTTTTATTCTTCCTAGATTCCCCTCTTTTATATGTGAATTTTTAATTCACATTCCATCCTTCCAAGGCTTCTAGAACCTTGGATTTGTCACAATCTCCACATTGTACCCACCTTGGACTTGTCACAATCTCCACATGTGACCAAGTCCCACCTTTTTGGAGCCCACCTTTTATCCTCTAGATCCTCCTAGGAATGTGAATTAATTCACATTTATATACCCAACCACCTTTCCTTTTCTCATGTAGATTTTTGAAGATTTCTAAAATTCCTCAAATGTCCCTTTCACTCCAACTTGGGGACAAAAAATCACTTTTTGTGGAAATCCTCTCATCGCCCAAGGTGCATGTCCTTTTCCACATCATGTACCTTTTTGACAACTCATCTCCACCTCATATCTTCTTGTCCACTTCACCCTCCACATGTCAAGATGTGAGGGTTTGTGGGTTCTCAACCCACCATAGCCCTTCATCTTGACCTTGTTGGAGCAATCTTGACCGTTGAATTCTCTAGAGAATTCAAATTTTTCTATAAATACCCCCTCCTCAAGGGCATTTCGGAGAGAACACTTTCATTTGGAGCACTCACATGCTGCCAATTTTCCTTCCCAAACACTTTGCATTTTGATAACTGCATGCTGTCCATTTGAACTCTCAATCCTTTTGCCATCATTTAGCCATCTTTGTTCATCATCTTGCATATAGTCATTCAAACAATCATCTAAGGAGCACACAACCAATCCAAGCAAGGGCCAATCAAAGAAGTATCAACAACAGGGGAGGTAAAAGTGTTTGTGTTTTATTTTATTTGCATTCATTTTCGTTGTATCACTCTTTTGACTAATCTTGAGGTATCCTTGGTATTTTGTTTTCCATGTTTCTTAGTTAATTTTGCACATTTAGAGTAGTAGGAATTTCAAAGTAGTATCATTCCCTATCCCTTTGGTGTTGTTTTGGGATGTATCATTCCCTCATCAACAACACTTTCATCATCATCATCGGGAGTTATTTTTCCCTATCTTTTAGTGGTATTTTGGGATGTATCCTTCCCTCATCAATACCACTCAGTGGGATGTATCCTTCCCTATCCTCGTGGTGTTTTGGGATGTATTCTTCCCTCATCAATACCACTCAGTGGGATGTATCTTTCTCTATCCTCATGTTGTTTTGAGATCTTTAATTCCCTCATTGACAACCCTCCATCCATCATCACCCCATTTTGGCTTGCACCTTGACTGGGGCAACATCACCTTTTGTCCTCAAATCCATTTGTGCTTCATCCATCACCATGCATCATCTTCCTCATCTCCCCTTTGCATCACATCATCTATTTCGAGAGCACACCCATATTTTTTTGAACCCACATGTCCTCTCGAGGGGGCATCAATCCCTACTCTTTATCTTTACCCCAATCGTCTTCCTTCTTAGTCATCCCTTTGATGACTGGGGCATCTTTTCCAATCTAACCATCTTCTTCTAGGTTCTATATTTTAATATTCTTTGAAATGATGCTACTTCGTAACACCATGTCAAAGAGGGGTAAAATGTAGACATCCAAATTTGGACACTTAATTTATGCAAATTTATCACTTTTCATCTAAACATTCTCTTATCCGAGTTAATTAAATAATATTACTATTATTTAATTAATATCTTTAATTCTGCCAAATCCTTAAGGTATTTAATTAATAATTAAATACCTTACCCTTCTTAATCCTCTTTTCATCAAATAAATTAAATAAATATTACATTTATTTAATTCCTTACATGTCATTTTCATCTAATCCTAATCCATCTCTTGATTTCTTCATTATGGATGTGCACATGCCTAATCCTTGATTAGGATGTGTCACATCCTCCAATTTTTGCAAATTGATTTTTAATCCTATTTAGCCCCTAATTATCCTCTAATTACTGATTAATTAAGCTTAATCATTTTCCAAGGAATTTTTAATTCCTTTTTATTTGTCCTAGATTCCCCTCTTTTATATGTGAATTTTTAATTCACATTCCATCCTTCCAAGGCTTCTAGAACTTTGGACTTGTCACAATCTCCACATGTGACCAAGTCCCACCTTTTTGGAGCCCACCTTTTATCTTCTGGATCCTCCTAGGAATGGGAATTTTTAATTCACATTTATATCCCCAACCAACTTTCCTTTTCCCATGTAGATTTTTTATGAATTCTAAAATTTCCTTAAATGTCCCTTTCACTCCCACTTGGGGACAAGAAATCCCTTTTTGTGGAAATCCTGTCATCCCC
Organism: Sequoia sempervirens; assembly: GCA_007258455.2. Classification (NCBI taxonomy): domain Eukaryota; kingdom Viridiplantae; phylum Streptophyta; class Pinopsida; order Cupressales; family Cupressaceae; genus Sequoia; species Sequoia sempervirens. The sequence goes on from VDFB02078255.1 coordinate 240,320, forward strand.
AAAGGTGCATGTCTTTTTTCACTTCATGTACCTTTTTGACAACTCATCTCCACCTCATATCCTCTTATCCACTTCACCCTCCACATGTCAAGATGTGAGGGCTTGTGGGTTCTCAACCCACCATAGCCCTTCATCTTGGCCTTGTTGGAGCAATCTTGACCATTGAATTCTCTAGAGAATTCAAATTCTTCTATAAATACCCCCTCCTCAAGGGCATTTGGGAGAGAACGCTTTCATTTGGAGCACCCACATGCTGCCAATTTGCCTTCCCGAACACTTTGCATTTTGATAACTACATGCTGTCCATTTGAACTCTCAATCCTTTTGCCATCATTTAGCCATCTTTGTTCATCATCTTGCATATTGAATCTTGCATATAGTCATTCAAACAATCATCTAAAGAGCACACAACCAATCCAAGCAAGGTCCAATCAAAGAGGTATCAACAACAAGGGAGGTAAAAGTGTTTGTGTTTCATTTTATTTGTATTCATTTTCGTTGTATCACTCTTTTGGCTAATTTTGAGGTGTCCTTGGTATTTTGTTTTCCATGTTTCTTAGTTAGTTTTGCACATTTAGAGTAGTAGGAATTCCAAGGTAGTATCATTCCCTATCCCTTTGGTGTTGTTTTGGGATGTATCATTCCCTCATCAACAACACTTTCATCATCATCATCGGGAGTTATTCTTCCCTATCTTTTAGTGGTATTTTGGAATTTATCCTTCCCTCATCAATACCACTCAGTGGGATGTATGCTTCCCTATCCTCGTGGTGTTTTGGGATGTATCCTTCCCTCATCAATACCACTCAGTGGGATGTATCCTTCCCTATCCTCGTGTTGTTTTGAGATCTTTAATTCCCTCATTGACAACCCTCCATCCATCATCACCCCATTTTGGCTTGCACCTTGACTGGGGCAACATCACCTTTTGTCCTCAAATCCATTTGTGCTTCATCCATCACCATGCATCATCTTCCTCATCTCCCCTTTACATCACATCATCTATTTCGATAGCACACCCGTGTTCTCTTGAACCTGCATGTCCTCTCGAGGGGGCATCAATCCCTACTCTTCATCTTTACCCCCATCGTCTTCCTTCCTAGTCATCCCTTTGATGACTGGGACATCTTTTCCAATCTAACCATCTTCTTCTAGGTTCTATATTTTAATATTCTTTGAAATGATGCTACTTCGTAACACCATCTCAAAGAGGGGAAAAATGTAGACATCCAAATTTGGACACTTAATTTATCCAAATTTATCACTTTTCATCTAAACATTCTCTTATCTCGAGTTAATAAATAATATTACTATTATTTAATTAATATCTTTAATTCTGCCAATCCTTAAGGTATTTAATTAATAATTAAATACCTTACCCTCCTTAATCGCCTTTTCATCAAAAAAATAAATAATATTTAATCCTTTATTCTAATTCCATCTCATTATGTTTTAATTAATCCTAATCATCTTTTGACTTCCCTCATATGTGAATTTTAATTCACATTTCATCCTTCCAAGGCTTCTAGAACCTTGGACTTGTCACAATCTCCACATGTGACCAACCTTGGACTTGTCATAATTCCACATGTGACCAAGTCCCACCTTTTTGGAGCCCACCTTTTATCCTCTAGATCCTCCTAGGAATGTGAATTTTTAATTCACATTTATATCCCCAACCACCTTTCCTTTTCCCATGTAGATTTTTATGAATTCTAAAATTTCTCAAATGTCTCTTTCACTCCCACTTGGGGACAAGAAATCTTTTTTGTGGAAATCCTCTCATCCCCCAAGGTGCATGTCCTTTTCCACCTCATGTACCTTTTTGACAACTCATCTCCACCTCATATCCTCTTGTCCACTTCACCCTCCACATGTCAAGATGTGAGGGCTTGTGGGTTCTCAACCCACCATAGCCCTTCATCTTGGCCTTGTTGGAGCAATCTTGACAGTTGAATTCTTTAGAGAATTCAAATTCTTCTATAAATACCCCCTCCTCAAGGGCATTTGGGAGAGAACACTTTCATTTGGAGCACCCACATGCTGCCAATTTTCCTTCCCGAACACTTTGCATTTTGATAACTACATGCTGTCCATTTGAACTCTCAATCCTTTTGCCATCATTTAGCCATCTTTGTTCATCATCTTGCATATTGAATTTTGCATATAGTCATTCAAACAATCATCTAAGGAGCACACAACCAATCCAAGCAAGGGCCAATCAAAGAGGTATCAACAACAAGGGAGGTAAAAGTGTTTGTGTTTTATTTTATTTGCATTCCTTTTCGTTGTATCACTCTTTTGGCTAATCTTGAAGTGTCCTTGGTATTTTGTTTTCCATGTTTCTTATTTAATTTTGCACATTTAGAGTAGTAGGAATTCCAAGATAGTATCATTCCCTATCCATTTGGTGTTGTTTTGGGATGTATAATTCCCTCATCAACAACACTTTCATCATCATCATTAGGAGTTATTCTTCCCTATCCTTTAGTGGTATTTTGGAATGTATCCTTCCCTCATCAATACCACTCAGTGGGATGTATCATTCCCTATCCTCGTGGTGTTTTGGGATGTATCCTTCCCTCATCAATACCACTCAGTGGGATGTATCCTTCCCTATCCTCATGTTGTTTTGAGATCTTTAATTCCCTCATTGACAACCCTCCATCCATCATCACCCCATTTTGGCTTGCACCTTGACTGGGGCAACATCACTTTTTGTCCTCAAATCCATTTGTGCTTCATCCATCACCATGCATCATCTTCATCATCTCCCCTTTGCATCACATCATCTATTTCGAGAGCACACCCATGTTCTCTTGAACCCGCATGTCCTCTCGAGGGGGCATCAATCCCTACTCTTCATCTTTACCCCCATCGTCTTCCTTCCTAGTCATCCCTTTGATGACTGGGGCATCTTTTCCAATCTAACCATCTTCTTCTAGGTTCTATATTTTAATATTCTTTGAAATGATGCTACTTCAGAACACCATCTCAAAGAGGGGCAAAATGTAGACATCCAAATTTGGACACTTAATTTATCCAAATTTATCACTTTTCATCTAAACATTCTCTTATCTCGAGTTAATTAAATAATATTACTATTATTTAATTAATATTTTAATTCTGCCAAATCCTTAAGGTATTTAATTAATAATTAAATACCTTACCCTTTTAATCATTTTTCATCAAATAAATTAAATAAATATTACATTTATTTAATTCCTCACATGTCATTTTCATCTAATCCTAATCCATCTCTTAATTTCTTCATTAGGGATGTGCACATGCCTAATCCTTGATTAGGATGTGTCACATCCTCCAACTTTTGCAAGTTGGTTTTTAATCCTATTTAGCCCCTAATTATCCTCTAATTACTGATTAATTAAGCCTAATCATTCTCCAAGGAATTTTTAATTCCTTTTTATTTGTCCTAGATTCCCCTCTTTTATATGTGAATTTTTAATTCACATTCCATCCTTCCAAGGCTTCTAGAACTTTGGACTTGTCACAATCTCCATATGTGACCCACCTTGGACTTGTCACAATCTCCACATGTGATCAAGTCCCACCTTTTTGGAGCCCACCTTTTACCCTCTAGATCCTCCTAGGAATGTGAATTTTTAATTCACATTTATCCTCCCAACCACCTTTCTTTTTCCCATGTAGATTTTTGAAGATTTCTAAAATTCTTCAAATGTCCCTTTCACTCCCACTTGGGGACAAGAAATCCCTTTTTTGTGGAAATCCTCTCATCCCCCAAGGTGCATGTCCTTTTCCACCTCATGTACCTTCTTGACAACTCATCTCACACCTCATATCCCCTTGTCCACTTCACCCTCCACATGTCAAGATGTGAGGGCTTGTGGGTTCTCAACCCACCATAGCCCTTCATCTTGGCCTTGTTGGAGCAATCTTGACCGTTGAATTCTCTAGAGAATTCAAATTCTCCTATAAATACCCCCTCCTCAAGGGAATTTTAAACACACTTAGCCATCTTGCAACCTTATGCTGCTAATTTTCCTTCTCAACACTTTGCACTCTCATAACTACATGCTGTCCATTTGAATCCTCAAGCCTTTTTCAATCATTCAACCATCTTTGTTCATCATTTTGCATATTGAAGCTTGTATTTTAGTCACTCAATCAATCATCTAAGGAGCACACAACCAATCTAAGCAAGGGTCAATCAAAGAGGTATCAATAACAAGGGAGGTAAAAGTGTTTGTGTTTTATCTTATTTGCATTCTTTTTCGTTGAACTACTCTTTTGGCTAATCTTGAGGTGTCCTTGGTATTTTGTTATTCATGTTTCTTAGTTGTTTTACACTCTTAGAGCAGTAGAAATTCCAAAGTATACACCACTAATGGTAATGTTATATGCCAAGAAAGGTCACACACTTAGGGGACATCAAGCCCAATATCACCATAAAGGAGATACTTCACATAAAGCAAGAAGGACATAGTTTCTTTGACAAGGTCACACTTCCTAGGAGATGTATGTTATCATCACTAAAAATGGACCATTTCTTATGCAAACAATGAGTGGGGGACTATATGCTCCCCCTTAAAATGTTAGTGTGTTTGCTACACTATCATTTTAAGGAGACACAAAGGGATACCTTTCTATAAGGAATGTACCTAACATAAGGCTACCTAACCCCTTGCCCCCAAGTATAGGGACAAAGGTGAGCTAAAATGGATGATGATATGCTACTCCTTGTGAAATGAAATATGATTTCATAAAGCCAAGTTTATACCCCCATGCATGCTAGTGAGTATGTTATGATACTACAACTAGCACATGGCAAGGAGCAACAACTAATACTATTTGTCATGATTAAGTGAAGTTATTTTTGATGTTTTCATTATTTGTGAAGGATAATAGTTGAGAGCTCTTGTTTCTTGTGTGTTGGGCTCTATGGGGACATGGATGCCTTGTTCTTTTACACCACATCCTTTTTCCATTATAACCAAATTATTTTAAAAGATCATAACCTCTTCCATAAATGAATTCCATTTCTTTCAAAGAAGGTGGTTTCTCATAATCAATTTCATCATAAGTGGGTGTGTAATTTATGTTTTCCTTACTGCTAGAAGTTGTAGATTCAGATGTTATTGATGATTCAGTGAGAGATTGTGTTGATTCCATTAGAAATTATTTTTCTTTTCTTGATTTTGATTATGTAATCTTGTATTCCCCCATGAATGTAGGTGTGAAATGTAATGATCCCTAATCATCGTCCAATAAATTTTTCATCAATGAAAGACAATCGTGATCATCATCAATTTGTAAAGGTTCCACTTTTGTAGTTGGTGTCAATGTGCTAAGGAGATTCATCATTCCTATTTTAGTTTGTAAACAATTTTCAGACTTAGGATTAACTTTTATTGTGTAAACCTTATTGTTGTATATGTATTTCATTAAATGATGAAGTGTTGAAGGCATTGCTTTCATTTCATGAATCCATGGTCTACCCAAAATAATATTGTATGAAAGATCATGTGGCATGACATGGATGGGAGTTTGCAACACAACCTTACCAACTTTGACAAGTAATGTTATTATACCAAGTGGTTATCTTCCCACATTATCAAAACCATAGATAGACAAACCAACTGGTTGAATTTTAGTCTTGTCCGCTCCAATTTTGTCCAAAAGGTTAACACTACAAACATTAATCCTTGAACCATTATCAATAAGGGTATGCCTAATCAAAATCTTGTTAATGATAGCCAGTATCATCAAAGCATCATTATGTTTTTTGCATTTCCAAAGGGGGTAACTCATTTTGATAAAAGACAATAACCACATTACTTGAATTCATACCTTAATTAAGGCTACTACATTATTTTTTTGTGCACTATAAGGGATAAAAACTATTTCAAATCATTTTGAAGCATTCCATGGTAAACATGTGATGTTTGAATCAAATCCCACAAGGATATCTTAGCAGGAGTGTTATGAAGTTGCTCCACAAGATCAAATTCTTTACTACTATGTTGTGAAATGTTAGTTGTGAGTGGGAGATATGATTTAGGAAATGGGATGGATGTTGGAGTTTGTTTTGGTTGCTTATTGTTTTTAGTGTTATATGTGTGAGCTATAGTATGATAACTTGGTTTTTGTGACACATGATTGCTAGTAAGTTGTTTTGCAAAATTTAGGATATGGCCATGAGGTTTAAGTGGTCCTATAATAAGAGATGACTTAGGATGTCCAATAATTAGAGGACTTTTAGGAGGTCCAAAAGGAGTTTTAGAAGGTCCAATAATAAAAGGAGATCTAATATCCAATTGTGTGTTCATAACCTCAATGGATTTGACTTCTTGTTGATGATCTTCTATTACGGGGGGGTCTAATGTCACCTTAGCATCTTCCTTTATGTAATCCCTCTTACTATATATTGAAAAAAATGTATCAATGATTTCATCATCTCGTGCCACAATATCTTCCCAAGTAGGAGAGGTATTGGGAGTTAAGAAAACAAGATTCTCATGACACTCAATGATTGGATCCTCTAACACCAAGATACCTTCTTCACAAGTAGGAGAGGTATCGGGAGAAGAACAACTATGATTGTCATGATAGTCCATGATTACATCCTCTTGCACCAAAACACTCTCACAAGCGGGAGAGATGTTGGGAGCTGAATGAAGATTAGGCAAAGAGATATTAATAAATGTGTCAATGATTTCATTCTCTTGCACCAAGATACTCTTATAATTAGGATAGATATTGAGAAAATGACTAACATGCTTGTCAATAACTTCATTTTGTTTCCTTAGATTGTACTCATAAGTAGGGAGATTATAATTATACAAGCCATGTGTTACCATATCAAAACCACATCTTTGAAAAGGAAACATATTGTTACTTACCTTATGTATCAAATGAACACAATTAGATAGTTCTATAAATAGAATTGAAAAGTAGACATCAAATCTAGACAAAGGACATTGAGAGAGATTTGTCATAGAAATTTGATCCAAAAATAGTAGGATAGAGGTACCCAAGGGCATCTGTATCCTAGATAGGGTTTCTAAAATTTTAAAGCTTGACTGTGCAAGGCACTGTTGAAGGATTTTGGATCTGCTTGCAAACATGTTTAATAGTGAATATTTTCCAGATTTTGTTGAATTTATGCCATTGTGATGTAAAATGCAAGTGTGCAACTATGTGGAAGATTTTTTGACAATTTTGAATGCAATTTCCAAGTCTAAAATGCAATAATTGATTGATTTTAAGTTGCCACAATTTGAAAATGATAATTTTGATGCAATTTTGAAATCAAACAATGCAATGTTTTTTACTTTTTGATCTATATGAAAGATGACTAAATACAATTGTAGACATGTAAAAATGACCTAACACTTATCAGACATCCTGAATGACATTTTCTCATCATTGGCATCATTATCATTTTAATATCATTGCAGTTCACATCAATTACATCCAAAACCCTAATTTCCTCTATTAATTGAATAATATTACATTATTTAATTAATTCATTTTTTCATCATTTTTGACTTATTAAATAAATTTCATCTATTTAATAAAGTCCTAATCTAACTTTATTCCTCCAAATTAATTAAATAACATCAATTATTTAATTATGCAATTTAGCCTATTCCCCTAAATTAATTAAATTATTACCACTTAATAATTTAATTTAATCACTTTCCCATAAACTTGAATAATTAAATTAAATATGCAAAACATCAATCAAAAGGTCAAAACAAACAAATGCAACTTTGTTTGTAAAATTCAAACATGACTTGCATGTTAAACTCAAAAAGACTTAATTAATTAATTCAATCAATTAATTACCCTCACCTAATTTTATGATTGAGCATATTATGACCATTGATTGCTCACTCTGATTAGCTAACTGATCCATATATTTTCTGACTTATTCATCTACTTCCTAACTTATTCATTTGTTCTCAAATCCCACTAAAGGTTCAACATGATTTCCTCAATTCCACAAATTAGGAAATCTATTTCCTCTTATTGATCAATTAACATCCTTAATTGATTTGATCACAGAAGCTAACTAAGCAATCAAATCCTTATCATTAGCTTTCAACCATTGATCTTGATTCAACATTGTTTAATCTTACACGTTCATCTCGAATTGTAAAATATATATAACAATCCTCTTCATCCTAAAAAATGATAAAAGAATTGACATCTTTTGTGCAACGAAGTATTGCTAAATTAACCATTGATTTCTTGAGAGATTTTACACACATATTTGATCACCATCACACCACATTGAAGCTTTTGCAAGTGCATAATGGAGGCTTCGCATCAATACAACACAATCCAACATCATTGTGGATACACTTCAACATGAGATAGGTAACAATATAATTTGTTGAATTCATTTGTATGCTTTCTTGTTTGCATTACTTAAATTTAGTAATCTTGTATTGCTCATTTCATGAGTAATGGGTATGGAATCTATCTTTCATTTGAATTAAATCTTGTTTAATTCATTTATGTTTGATTTCCTCACGCTTCTCGATTTCCCCCTTACACATTCTAGCACGCCCGGTGGGACCTCAATCCTTGACACTAACCTTTTTTTTATTTTTAATTGAACAATTACAGGTTTCAGAATGTGGTTGCATTTTCTAGAAATACACTTGAAAAAAAAATTACGCGAACGCTACAATAATCTTACACAGTCATTCCTTTGTTTCAACCATGGTTGCACTTTTTACAACCACTATTGAAAAAACTAATGGCTTTTGCTTTAAGGACAAGTCCACTTTTGACATTTGGACCACTCTTGTACATAACAGGGTCGCTTTTGATAATGAGGATTGTAATTGCTATAAATAACAAGGCCGCTTTTTACTAACATTTATGCTTCTACTCTGTGTATTTTTTATTCAAAATATGCAAAGTAATTTTGTTGATTTCTAACACTAACAGGTGCTTATTTTTGGATGTTTTATGTTTGCTGACTTTTTTTGTGCAACTCTTGCAAGGATATGGTACACTTTATATCAAGAACTGTTATCTCCTAGATTTGCACCCCGCAGAATATAAACTCAACAATCCAGTGTAACATGGGAGGACCTCTAAAGATGTGGGTTTCTTGTAAACAGAGGTCAACCTCCGGAGAAGGCCGGCTTCCTATGGTGTCACCTAACTACTAATCTTGTAAGGAAAAGGGAGAAGGAGAATGCATAAAAATGAAAATTAAATCCTATGGTGATGTACCAAAATGACAAGAACAATGAGATACTCAAGTTACACTTGAATACTGATGATGGATATGGTACTGCACAACAAGTTTCTGTAGATTATGCATAAGTGTTTCACAAATAGGTTTGATATGCACACACTTTCAAGAAGGCAAAGCATATTTTCACAAATTAAAAGCTCATGTGCAATTAATTAAACACAGTTTGTAACCTACATAATACTACTTTTGCAAAGAAAGGCACGCTAACATGAGACAAAGCTATAAGGAAAAGAAATATTTCACGAAGTAGCTTGATCAATCACCTGAAAATGCACAATATTTTGCAAGAACCAGAAGGGAAATTGAACCATCAATGGTAACGAAGGTAAATTTAATATATCATGCTCCAAAATGAGTTACAAAAGTTTGCTAATCTGAGAAAATACTGTAGAAGTCATAGACTTTCGAAAAACATCAAGAGAACTCCCTTTTCAAGAAGGCAAAAAATGCCATATATACAAAAAGATATCAGCCCCTCTAGGCTTACAAAAAATATCCATTCATAAAGATCTGCCCTTAGATCTTTAAATGAAATTAATTCTGCATCCAATTGCATCCTCATGTCCATCTTGGAATCTCCTTGCCGAGCTGCCTTGAATGCTTCTGAGTGTTACCATAAATTTAGATCGACTCTTTTGCCAGCAGTGATCTCAGGTGTCACAGACTTGAGGCTTTCTCCTTTCTACCAGCTTTCTTCTTGCTCCAGATCCTTCTATAATTTGACCTTTGCTGGAAATAGTCTTCGGTCTCCTATATTCTTACAGACGCCACCACCTATATATCAAACTGATCCATCGCTTTATTCATAGTGAAAATTCATATTGTTTATGTTCCATTGATCTTCTTTGTCGAGGTGGTGAATCAGTCAAATTGTCAATGGTTTGCCTTCAGCTTCCCCCGATTGGTCAAACAGATGCCACGTAAGCTTCTCCGGGTGGTCAGAGGTCCTCCATCAGGATTGCATGTCGGCGAGACACTAATCGTGTCTCCCTGATGCGAATACACCTCGTAGCAGCTATCGGAAAGACCTCACAACTGTCGGCAAGACTTCATAGTGAATAGCTAGAGTCATCGCTATCGGCAAGACATCTCTTTGTCGGCAGGAGGTCATAGTGAATGCAAAAATCATATTGATATCCTCTTGTGAACAAACATTGGTGTGACATTTTCGAGTCAGTGAGACATTCATGTCGAAGCTATCTTGTTTCAAAGAGACTTTCATCCTTTGGTAAGACCTCATGTCAAACTCAAACCCGTGGCTAGGAGTCTTATTGATATTTCTTTTGATCAGACTCCCATGTTTCGGTGAGATGTTATAGCGAGGCCCACCTTTTCTCCCCGTTGACATCTCCTTTCGCCAAGACTTTCATTAGTCTCTGAGACATCTCCCCGAAATGATTCTATTTCCTTGAGCGCAAATTCCTTTCTTTCGGCAAGACCACCCTCTGTCGGCCAGACCTCATGGCGATGATGCCTCCATTCGACGAGCTCATTTCATTTTCGGGGAGACTTTCTCCTTTCAAGAAGACATCTCCCCGAGCTCAACCTTACGCTAACAGTTCCATTCTTTCGATGAGACCACCCTCTGTCAGCCAGACCTCATGCTGAATTCAAATCTTTTTCCGACACCGCTTTATCTCAGCAAAACTTTTTCTATCGGGGAGACATCATCTGGTGCAATCGGTCAGTGAGACTTCTATCTAGGACCACCACTCCATGTCGGCAAGACCTCAGCATGCCGGGGAGACTTCTAAAAACCCACGGTGATTTAAAATGTCTGGCCGACCAAGACATTTCAAAAATGAATAGAACCCCTTCTAGTCGGCGAGACATCTGGAAGGTCTTGGCGACTTTCTCCTTAGAGGAATTTTATGCCAAACTTGACTGAGGCATGCTTTCAACAGGCTTCCTTGTGACTTAACATCAGATGTATGATTTAATCATGCACAACAATGTCCCCATTTGGCCTTTATGAACACTTGAAGCATAGATTTCCCAACTGATTTAGCCCGTAGGTGAAAATTGGGCAACATTTCTGGTGACCTCAGCTAGATGTTTGCCTGCTAAACATAAAAACCAATAGCCTAGGCCTATCCATTTGGCATGGAGTCATTGGGACAACTCAAAAATAGATCAAGAGTAGCTTGTACATGGTGTAACTTATTTATAACTCATTAGAACACTTGGAAACTTATTGAAACCAGGAAAACTGATGAAAGGAAACTATCTAACTGTGTTGAAACAACACTCAAGGAAAACAAAGATGCATTTGAAATGAAACTAGCCTACCCTACTCTAACCAGCAAAGAAGCTGGTCAAACGAAACCATTCACAGGATGACTAAAATAATTTCCCTTTCTTCTCAATGTGCAATAATTATCATGCATGATGGCAATTACAAGAGGACGATGCTTTGAGGAATATTTAATAAATTGTTGCAGCAATTTATGAAAAAAATATATAGACTCACTACCCTCCTTAAACAAATCATATGTAAGGTTATTCAAGGGAAGATAAGTGAATTGAGCATACTCTTTTTTAACTTCCAGTGCATTTTGGACACCATCTTCTATTGTGTCTTCATGTATAGGTGCATGATTGGTCCTTGGTGTTGTATTGGACTTCATCTGAGCTAGGTATCGGATTGGACAACCTTTGGTAAGGGTAAAGCTTGAATCCTCCTTGCTGATTTCTTACTCATGAACTTCCATTTTATCACCTTGGGGGCTGGAAAGATCTAATCTCTGTGGCTGAATTGGGCAAAAAATAGTAACCTCCTCAATATGCTCATGCTTTCCCAAAAAAAAAAACCTATTCCTTCAATGGAGAATAATGAGATGGCTTCCTCTAACACATTTTCAATCAATACACCAACCTCTGGCTCCTTTATACACCAAAAAGGAAGTTGCTTATAATTTTGATCATTACTGAAAGAATTACATTCCAATTCAGGATTGTTTTCCTCAATAAAGGAAGGCAACAATTCTAGTGGTGATGAAATATCAAGTTCCTCTGCACAATAGAATGGAAGCTCCTCTAACCAGATATAATCTTGGAAAATAGGTTCATGAGGCTCCTCCTGTAGTTTCAACACCTCTACAAGTTGCTACTCAAGATCATCATAACCCTCAACTTTTTCTGATTCTTTGCCACCTAATTTTGAACAAAACTATTCAATAATACATGCGGACAACTCTTCAAAAAGCTCAACATTGGCTTCCTCATCCAGAACATGCTCAAAAACATCAAAACTCTCACCTTGGAGGATAGAATCAGGTTCAATTCCAAGATTTTCTTCTTGAAATAAGCCTCCATTGTCATGTTAGTTGCCATCAATCAACAACTCACCAATGCATTTTTGTTGTTCAATCATTTGTTGTTGTTCCTTTCTATATTCCTCCATAGCTAGATGTAATAGATTTGGAGTTCTAATCTCCTCCATGGTGAATGAACTAACTTGATCGTTGGGCTGCTCTTCTTCTGCAACACTTTGCTCTTTGAAACTCCCCTCAAGTTGCCTCTTTTGAAACTCCTCCATCTATTGTTCTAATCGATCATGTTCATTCACCTCTTGCTGCAAGTCTATTTTGCAAATAGTATCAGGACGTGCATGCATAAGTTGGCCCTCTTGAATAAGAACAAGTGACTGTTCATGAAGATTCATAGCTTGATTTGCTACGTGTACATGACTTTGCAATAGAAGAGAATCTCTGAAACTTGGAATAGGGGCCTCTTGAACTAGATTTGGCATTTTGAAGTCAGAATGCTTAGTCCAAGAAGGTTGCCAATGTTGTTCAGTAATTTGATTACTTGGTTCAGGCTCTTGATATGACTGAAAATGAGAGTTCATGGGCTCTTGTAGGGACTAAGCTATTGAAATAGAGGTAACTTGAGGAACCTCTTGAATTTCTTGAAGGAAAATAGGCGCTTCATGTGGCTGGAAAAATTCAGGTTGTACCAGCATAGGCTCTTGTATTGGTAAAACATCTCTAAAACTTGGAACCTTGATTTCAAAAGGGGTAAGAGACTCACTTTGCTTGAAACTTGGAAATTTAAAGTTACGAGCCTCCTCCTGAATAGGTTGATGTGGAATATAAGGAGCTACTTGGACCTCATGCCTCTTTGTTTGAGCAAGCAAAAGCTTCATTTGCTCCTCTTTTGTAGCTAACTCTCCCTCGATCCTATTCTCAAACTGTCTCCTTTGTGTTTCCAATTCTTGCCCATGAAGGTAGGCCTGATAGGCCATCTCTTCTTGTTGTTGATCGTACTCTTGCTGCCTCCTAAACTCTTCTATCTTCCTTGTGATGTATGACAGTATGTCCTTCATGTTATTCATGTTATTCTTTATATAATCAACCTCTTGGAGCTTATTTTGGACATCCAAATGTGGATCCAAAGACTGGGCAGGGGTGGGTGGGAGGTAAGCATGTTGAGCATGCTGATAAGCTATTGTTGCATGGTTGTTTGGGATTAAACCAGCAGCATGATTGGCCTGATATGGCTGATAGGGTGATTGGTTGACAAGATTTTCATGAAACTGAAGTGGGTATACATGGTGACTATGAAAATTTGTCATCTCTACTCATATGAATGCTGAAAATCAGAATATTAAGCTTGTAATTGAAACATACCAACACTGAACTTGTTGAAACCAGTAGATTTACTCGGAGTCACAAGGTGTTGTTTAAAATACCTCCAAAGGCTGACTGATATTGAGGTAGACACCAAATCTCTCAGTATGCTAAATTTCTTATTAATACACTGGCTTTTCTGCTACTTCCCAAACTCAGAGTCACCATGATATGCTAATGTCATCAGTCTGAAAGACTTGAAACTTACTGGCTGCATATCAAAAACCAGCAGTAATATGTACTCTTTAAACTGTTTTGATTCAAACAATCCCACCGGGCGTGCCAAAACTATTATCTCCTGGATTTGCACCCTGCAAAATATAAACTCAACAATCCAATGTAACATGGGAGGACCTCTAAAGATGTGGGTTTCTTGTAAACAGAGGTCAACCTTCGAAGAAGGCCGACTTCCTATGTTGTCACCTAACTACTGATCTTGTAAGGAAAAGGGAGAAGGAGAATGCATAAAAATGAAAATTAAATCAAAATGACAAGAACAATGAGATACTCGAGTTACACTTGAATACTAATGATGGATATGGTACTGCACAACAAGTTTATGTAGATTATGCATAAGTGGTTCACAAACAGGTTTGACATGCACACACTTTCAAGAAGGAAAAGCAGATTTTCACAAATTAAAAGCTCATGTGCAATTAAGTAAACACAGTTTGTAACATACATAATAATACTTTTGCAAAGAAAGGCACGCTAACATGAGACAAAGCTATAAGGAAAAGAAATATTTCAAAAGTAGCTTGATCAATCACCTGAAAATGCACAATATTTTGCAAGAACCAGAAGGAAAATTGAACCATCAATGGTAACCAAGGTAAATTTTATATATCATGCTCCAAAATGAGTTACAGAAGTTTTCTAATCTAAGAAAAGACTGTAGAATTCACAGACTTTTGAAAAGCATCAGGAGAACTCCCTTTTCAAGAACGCAAAAAATGCCATATATACAAAAAGATACCGGCCCCTCTAGGCTTACAAAAAATATCCGTTCATAAAGATCTGCCCTTAGATCTTTAAATGAAATTAATTTTCCATCTGATTGCATCCTCGTGTCCATATTGGAATCTCCTTGTTGAGCTAACTTGAATGCTTCTGAGTGTTAGCATAAATGTAGATCGACTCTTCTTCCAGTAGCGATCCTAGGTGTCACGTACTTGAGGCTTTCTCCTTTCTGTCAGCTTTCTTCTTGCTCCAGATCCTTCCACAATTTGATCTTTGCTAGAAACAGTCTTCGGTCTCCTCCTAGATTCTTACAAATGCCACCACTTGTATATCGAACTGATCTATCGCTTTATTCATAGAGAAAATTCATATTGTTTATGTTTCGTTGATCTTCTTTATCGGGGTGGTCAATCAGTCAAATTTTCAATGGTTCACCTTCAGCTTCCCCCGATTGGTCAAACAGATGCCATGCAAGCTTCTCCGGGTGGTTAGAGGTCCTCCATCAGGATCGCATGTCGGCGAGACACTAATCGTGTCTCCCCCATGCAAATACACCTCATAAAAGCTATCGACGAGACCTCACAACCGTCGGAAAGACTTCATAGTGAATATCTAGAGTCATATCGATATCCATTTTCTATTGGCAAAGTCATCGCTATCGGCAAGACATCTCTTTGTTGGAAGGAGGTCATAGCGAATGAAAAAATCATACTGATATCCTTTTGTGAACAAATGTCAGTGTGACATTGTTGTGTCGGTGAGACATTCATGTTGAATCTATCTTGTTTCGGTGAGACTTTCATCCTTCGGCAAGACCTCATGTCGAACTCAAACCCGTGGCCAGGAGTCTTATCGATATTTCTTTCAATGAGACTCCCATGTTTTGGTGAGACATTACAGCGAGGTGCACCTTTTCTCCCCATTGATATCTCCTTTCACCAAGACTTTCATTAGTCGTTGAGACATCTCCCTAAAATGATTCTATTTCCCCTAGCGCAAATTCCTTTCTTTTGGCAAGACCACCCTATGTCAGCCAGACCTCATGGCGATGATGCCTCCATTCGGCGAGCTCATTTCATTGTCGGGGAGACTTTCGCCTTTCAAGAAGACATCTCCCTAAGCTCAACCTTATGCTAAGAGTTCCATTCTTTTAGTGAGACCACCCTCTGTCGGCCAGACCTCATGCCCAATTCAAATCTTTTTCCAATGCCGCTTCATCTCGGCAAGACATTTTCTATCAGGGAGACATCATCTAGTGCAATCGGCCAGAGAGACTTCTATCTGGGACCACCACTTCATGTCAGTAATACCTCAGCATGTCGGGGAGACTTCTAAAAACCCACGGTGATTTAAAATGTTTGGCCGACCAAGACATTTCAAAAATGAATAGAACCCCTTCTAGTCCGCAAGACATCTGGAAGGTCTTGGCGACTTTCTCCTTAGAGGAATTTTATGCCAAACTTGACTAAGGCATGCTTTCAATAGGCTTCCTTGTGACTTAGCATCAGATGTATGATTTAATCCTACACAACAATGTCCCCATTTGGCCTTTATGAACACTTGAAACATAGATTGCCCAACTGATTTAGCTCGTAGGTGAAAATTGGGCAACAAGAACAACTAACAATTTTATTTCAGAGAAGGTGAATAGTCCAAGTCCAACATTTCAAAAGCTTTCTAGTTTAGGAAAATACTTTCAATTGGTGCTAAACAGTTGAACCCCACAACTTGCACGCTTTCGGTTTGGTGTCTTAAAATAAACATTTCAAAAGCTTTCTAGTGTAGGAAAACACTTTGAATTGGTGCTTAACAATTTAACCCCACAACTTGCATTCTTTCAATTTGATGTCTTAAAATTAACATTTCAAAAGCTTTATTAGTTTAGAAAATATTTCAAATTGGTGCTTAACAATTGAACCCCACAACTTGCACGCTTTCGATTTGGTTTCTTAAAATGAACTTTTCAAAAGCTTTCTAGTATAGAAAAATCTATTGAATTGGTGCTTAACAATTGAACCCCGCAACTTGCACATTTTGATTTGGTGTCCTAAAATGAACTTTAAAAAGCTTTCATAAATTAGAACAAAACTTCATTTTTGGTGCTCATAAAATGGAATGCTTTCTTTTGACCAACACTTTCATTATGTTGATGAAACAAATGATTTTATTCTGTTGACCACATTAACACAAAGTTATTAGAAACACTCAATTTGGTGCTTAAAATTGGACAAATACATTTTTATTTGTACATTGTTATCTATTTGCTTGAAATCCATAACACTTCAAAATTGGTGCACATAACAAGTGAATTGCTATATTGTTTACACTTCATTTATTTTTTTGGATAGTGCCGCTCAAGGGGCTTAAAAATTATATTGCAATGGATTGTATGTTGTGTTTTCCATGTTTGGAAAACTAAGTGTTTATCCTCTTCCCTTGCGTCTTTTGGCAATCTTGGGTGACGAAAAGCATTTTCAGTTTCGCACTTGTTTCATTTCAAGCATCACCTTTAGAGGGCCTACCTTTGAGACACATCCTGCATTAGAGAACTTAAAGTGGTTTTTCCCTCAGGCCGCTATATAAATGGTCAAGGCTAAACACCAAATGACTTAATCAATTATTACTTTTCCATCAGTCCCAATCACGAAAGGGGAGGTACCATTGTGTATATAGAGCCCTGATTAAGTTGGTTAAAGCCTTAAGTGGCTTGTTGGGTGCTAGCAAAGTGTTGGATCCCCTGAGCAATGATTAAGAACCAATGTAGTGCATCAAAATTTACTTCTAAGAAGTTACTTACCAACTCTGATTTATGGTTGAGATTAAAACACTCTCCATAAGTTGCATGTAAAATCATCCCTTCGGGGCATGAAGTAAGCCCACCTAAAAGAACATGTCTATCTCTAGGGTGTAATGATTTTCTTCATGAACTTTCCAAAATTCTTTGTTACTTTGGACATCAAACACTTTGCTTGATTTAAAATGAACACATCAAAACAAACATTGAACTTGGTTATCAAATTTCAAACCCTTTGGACTTAGTGTAAATAACTTTGAAAAGAGCCCTATGTTTGCACTCTTTAAAATATATCTTAAACAAATATCTCTAAATATTTTTGAATATTTAGGCTTACATTTCAAGTCACATTAAGAACAAAGTCAACATTGGGAACTATGGCTTTAGTATTTTGACTTTCACAAACTTTGAGATTTTGTGGAAAGAAACTTGCTTAAGCTATAGACATTTCGGGTCAAATAGTTTTGATTGTTGTATTGTATCACTTGCCAAAATCTCAAGACAAATCAAAATCAAACAAGATATAAAAACTGCAAACTTGTTCAAAATTGTTGCCAAAATAGAAAGTGGAAAATAAAATTGAACAGAAGTCGTTATTGCTCATATTTCTATCACTTTTGACCTAAAACAAGTTGTAGTTGACCAAAAACCTATCGCTATTGCTCTCTGGATTATGGCAGTCACTGTCAAAAACTTGTTGCTTTTGAAAAATAGAACATAGTTGACCTAAAATTTGTCACAGTTGATCCTAATAGTGTCGCACTTAACCTATTTTATTAGCCACAATTGACATAAGAATGACCACTTTTGACCAAGAAGGCAACTTTTGCATTCACTATTCACCAGTCATAAAACTTGCAAATAGAGGCTGCTTTTGATAGAGCTTACCACAGTTGCCATTCAAACTTGGTCACTATTGACATAAATATGGTCGCTATTGACATAAATATGGGCGCTTTTGACATAAATTACCGCTACTATTTTAAGATTGCTACTTTTACCTTATTCTCTAGTGAAAATCATAGACTAAATCCAAAATTGGTTGCATCTTTCACCTCGTAAAAATGAAAAGTAGACAGACCTCCAAAACACGTCATCAATCCATATTCATTTGCAAAATCAAACACTCCAACCTAGTTTTAGGATTCAAAATCAAAACACAAACTTGGATTATTCCTTCACTCAAAAATTCTAAGATATCAACATTTGCTTGAACCTCAAGGCTAGTTCAAGCAGATTCTTCAAAACATATCCTTTAGAAAAATGAAGTGAAATATTGGTCCAATTTTTCAACATTTTGAGTCCCAAAAATAACATCACTCACTTTATGACTATTTGGCATCCTACTACTCCAGTTCAACAACCATATCTTACAACACCCATTATACAACCAAACCTCACATGAATTGAAGGTGAACAATCAAACATTATCAGTAGCTTGAGAAGTTTTGTATTTAAGAAAAAGGAAACACCAACACAATGGAGAAATGCAACTAATATCCTAGAAAAATAGGAATAAAAAGTGAATCTTGTGGCTGGAAGGCCCATATTACCACCTCCCGCATAGCAATAAAAAAATTTGGTTTACAAAAACACCAATCTTTTAAAATAGAAACAAACATCATTTCATAGTGATTGATCACAAAAATACCAAAAGTAGGCCTTGGACTTGTTTATGACAACCATAAGATCTCAACATAGAAAAAATATGGAAGCCAACAAAAGTAGCTCTAGTATGCCCCCAGTGAACACCACAAATGACGGAAGTGGCCCATAGGGTTATAGACCAAGTGACCTTATAACTCCTCGAAAGGAACCCACATTCAAGGCAACACCAAACCAACCACCAAGTGAGGAGGAATTAATCTGTAAACAACAAGAAATGATGGATAGATTAAATAAAAATCCCAAGGACATGGTCATAGAGGAGGTAGATAGTGAGGAAGAATTGGATTCGGAAGAATTTTTTCAACACTCCAACAATCCCAAGGTACTTAAATTGATGGAAAAACTACTAGGAAAGGATCCCAATTCCTACTTCTTCAAATTAGTACAAAGTAGTGCTAAACTACCTATAGAATTTAATGTGGAAGGTCTTAAGGATCATAACCTCATTCCCTTAGAGGATAAATTAGTTTTGAGAAAAATACCTAAACCAGTGGAGACTCCAAACATGCCACCAATCTTCTCACAAATCAATGATCAACCTAAACAACAACCAATGGACAACCCTTTGTTTAGAAAGTCATCCCAAATCGAACAAGCAGTAATGCTCCAACAATATAAAGGAGGTCCAACTCAATACATGCCACAAAATAACAAAATATAAAACATGGGAAACTTTCCAACAGTGGAACAGCAAGGTAGCATCCCATCAAAAGGACAATACATACCACATAATGAATCATATATTGATCCTTCAACAAACATACCAAATCAACAAGGTGTACCACCAACACACTACCAAGGTAACCTTCAAAATAATTCATCCAACCAACAAGGTGTACCACCGACACACTACAAGTGTACCCTTCAATACAATTCATCCCAACAACAAGGTGTACCACCAACACACTACCAGGGTAACCTTCAATACAATTCATCCCAACAACAAGGTATACCACCAATGTACTACTAGGATACCCTTCAAAACAATTCATCCATGTCAATGCAAGGATACCGGTATGGGCCAAATTATGCTTGATCCATGAAGAATCAAAGCATAACGAAGCCACCCATACTCAAATCTCAACAAGATCAATCAAACAGGATTCAAACTAAACATTTCATCAAACCTAACATACTAAAATATGAAAGCTATCAAAACATCTACTCTAATCCATTCAAAATTTATCTTGTTGTGGAATTGGTGTCGTGTTGATGTGGAACGACAACCCTTTCCCAATCCCATGATAAGTGAGCTTGTTTCAGTCGATTCTATGGAAGAGAATTAATGAAACCATGGTATTTGATGTGTAAAAAACCTAAATGATGTAAAAATGAAAATGATGCAAGCTAAGTTACCATGATTTTATGCTACAAATGATCCAATTAAGCAATTTCTAAGCTAATGCTAAGCTAATCTAAGCTAAAATGATGCTAAAAGATGAAAACCCTAATTTATTTACAAACTAAGATGGATGCATGGAATCCATTAATGGATGCTCTAAGCTATTATGCAATGAAAATGAACTAAAACAAGCTAAAAAGTAAGTAAAATATGAGTGAGTATGTGAGTAAATTCAACAGCATAAGTTTGCAATAAAAGATGGATGTATGAGTTTCAACAACATAAGTTTTCTATGAAAGATGGATCCAGTTGTCTCCAAATAGTGATCTATTTATAGGAGAAAAAATGAGGAATGGTTGGTTGAGATCAAAAAGCTTAATCAATGGTTTAAGATGAAGGGGATGAGAGGCATGGATCATGGATTCTCATCAACGGATGAGAATGCATGATGAAAGTTAATCAAGAGCTCATACTTGCCTCAAACAAACACACTTTTGACCTACTCACACAGGTCAAAGGTAACTTGCTTAAGAGGTTAAAGGTTAACTTGCATTTGAAGCTAAGTGAGTTGATTAAAGGAGAGAGAAAATTCCTTTAGGGTGAGGAAAAAGGTAATTTACAAATTAAAAAAAAGTTTTAATTGTGCAAAAAGGATAAAGAATATTCCATGGGAATATTCCCTTTGATTAGAGGAAAGTTAGTTTAATTGCTAATTAAACAAGGTTTAATTTATGCAATTAGGGAATTAGAAGAATTTATGAGACATTTATTAAACTATATGATTTAATAAATAAGGGAGGGGGATGAAATGATATTTAATTAAATAGCTTAGGGTTATTTAATTAAATAAGATGACTTAGGAGATTAAATTAAATATTTTGATTTATTTAATTTAATGAGATGAAGTGTTAGTGTGAAAAGAGATGAATTAACCCAATTTAATTAATTAGGCCAATTAGATGAAAATGTTGTAATTAATTAATTAGGTAGGATAATTAAATCAATTAAGCGAAAAGAGGATGAATAAAGAGGAAATGATGTTAATAAATCTATTTCAAATGTATGATATCGATTAGGACATTTTTCAATGTCTACAGTCCCAACAACAAGGTGTACCACCAATGCACTACCAAGGTACCCTATAACGGAATCAACCACAGCAAGGTGTACCACCAACACACTATCAAGGTACCCCTCTTCAACAAACTCAACAAGGACTTAATTCTCCTTACAATCAACAAGGACTTAACCCTCCTTACAATCAACAAGGACTTAATCCTCCTTCCATACAAAAAATAATTAACCCTCCTTTCACCCAACATGGTTACCAAGGTCCTATACCTCCACCATACCCAACCTATGACCAAAAGAAACATTTCGAGACAACAAGGCTACTACACACAGGGTCCCCAAAAAAATGTACCAAACACAAAGCTATGAATGCAACTACAAGCCCTAAATCAAATGATATCAAACATTTAGATTGGAAAACCAAAGAATACCTACACTCTACAGGATATATGTTTGTTCCCTTTTAATCACTCTATTACTATGCTCCCCTTCTCAAAAAAAATTGAAATACCAAAAATTGATAAGTACAAGGGAAAATGAGATCTGATAAAACATGTGTGAGACTTCTTGGTAGCTTGCATGGAAGTGCAAAAAAATGATTCATACCTAATGAGACATTTTCCATGCAATCTTATTTTTCATGCTATGGAATGGTTCTCCCATCTACTAACAAGTATTAAGAGTTTTGATGAATTGTCTAACAAGTTTCTGAACCACTTCTCATTCAACATAGAATAGGATGTTACCATCACTGACCTCTACAAGATTAAACAAATACAAGGGGAATCCTTTACATCCTACCTCCAAATATGGAGACATAAATCTAGTAGGTGCAAGTGGCCTATTCACGATAAAGAACTGGTTCATATCTTTGATTCCAATGTCCAAGCATAAATCAATTACCAACTCACCATGTTGTGCCCCAATAACTTCAAAGATACTATTGAAAAAGGATGACACATTGAAATAGCTCTCATATAAAGGGGAGTCATTAAACTAAACAACTCAAAAGACAACCCTTCTAGTTCGAATGACAAACCCAAGATTTGGGCCAAAAAAAAAATGTTACCAATGATGGTGTAGTTGATGCTAGAGTTGTATGGAATGTGCAAAATTACAATAGACCATAGAACAAAGCCCCAAGTTGAAAAAATGAGCTACACTCCTAACAACGTACAAAACAATCAACTCAACTATCCCCAAAATAATCAATCGGATAACCAACAGACAAATCAGGGAGGACAATAGAGACAATATAGCCAACCAAGGAGGAAACTTACTGCATTAGGAGAAACATTTGAGATAATCATGCATAAATTAGTTCAAAAAACCTCATAAAAGTCAACGAGCGCACAAAATATGAAGAGCCAAGTTTTAAAACACCATGGTACAATGAAAAAGACTTATGTGAGTTCCACAAGATCAAGGGACATATGATGAATAACTACATGATACTTAAACATATAGTGCAAGACTTAATCGACAAGGGAGAAGTTGATGTAGAACACCATCCTAGAAATAAAGACCTCAAAATCTACACGAATTCAATTCCTAACCATGCTAAGAAAAATGAAAAAGGGAAAGAACAATGCTATCACAACGCCAACTACACTTATGGTGACACCATCCTAGGTACCCTCTCCCAAGCTAACGACACTAGAGTCAATGTGCTAACTATACAAGGCATGGAACCCAAATGTAACGTAACTACCTGTTGAGGGAAAGTCACAATACAAGGAGCCCCAACTAAACCCACAGCTAAGTCATCCAATGACTATAGTATTGTGGAACAACTGAAGAAGACCCTCACTTTGATCTCCATCCTAGAGTTGTTGAAATTATCACCTGCACATAAGGAAATACTAGAGAAATCTTTGGAAACATTGGTCCCTGATGACCTCAATCCTGATCAGTTTCAAGCCATGGTTGGAAAAATCACAACCATTCATCATTTAGTCTTTTCTAAGAAATACCTTCCACAAAAATCATTCCACAACCAATCCTTCTATATAGGGTTGGTGTCCACAAACATAAGGTGAAAAGAGTATTGATAGATAATGATGCAGGTTTAAATATTTGTACCTTGAAATTTTTTAAATAGTTGGGGTATTCTAATGATGTAATTGACAAAGGTAAAAGCATCACTATAAGGGCTTATGATGACTTGGAACGAAATCCAAAAGGAACAATCAAGCTTTCTATACAAATAGGATCAACAACAATAGAAACATGTCAAGTACTAGATCTTGAGCTACCATATAACCTTCTTCTAGGACACGGATGGATTCATGCACTACAAGTGGTTCCTTCAACATTTCACCAGTGTCTAAAATATTATCACGAAGGAAAGAAGGTTACAATATACGTTGATCCTAAACCCTTCCACTACTGTACAAAATTGGAGGAGAAATACAACAAAATCTAGCAAGTACCTAGTAATGATATATCATTTCACTCCTTCTCATATGTTGACCCATCAACACTACCATCAACCTCAACTAAACCCCCATCAAGTGAGCAACCAAAATCTAATCCCAAGATTCAAGTACTGGACAAGGGTAATGGAAACTATCATTTCAATCAAGCCATTTTCATTGGAATGCTTCCCCCAACACCAAAGGTTTATGGAGGGCCAATGGAGATCAAAAATTTTCAAGTAGTAACAATGGTAGTCAAACCCATGATCTTTACCAAATATGGAGATATGAAATATGAGGAAATATTCAAGAAGGACCTCTCGTCAATGATCTACAAAGAAGAACAAGAAGAACCAAAACAACTACAACCCTTTCCAATTG
This sequence comes from Sequoia sempervirens, assembly GCA_007258455.2. Taxonomy (NCBI): domain Eukaryota; kingdom Viridiplantae; phylum Streptophyta; class Pinopsida; order Cupressales; family Cupressaceae; genus Sequoia; species Sequoia sempervirens. The sequence goes on from VDFB02078255.1 coordinate 264,843, forward strand.
ATCCTAGTAGTAAATGGTATCAAATGGCTAAACAAATGGGATACATTGGAAAAGGTGGCCTTAGGTGACACAAACAAGGAAGATGGGAACCTATTATAGTGGAACAAAGGAAAAAGAACATGGAACTAGGCTATGGTTCGATAGACGTGGTTACTCCAAACATTGGATGTACCTCTCTTGAGAAAGGAGCTCCTTCTACCGATGTTAAGACATTGCATACATACCATCTTATAAACAATGATTTACCAATCAAGGATCTATTTGAAAGCTTTAGCATAATTATAATCCCTACCTGACCTAGCAAACCTATACTTAAAGACTATACTTATGAAATAGACTCTAATGAATATGAATGGGATTCCCTCACTTCTAGTGATGATGACCTAGATACCCAATGGGATAATGATGCTAGAGCTATATTGACCATTTTGAAAAAATTTGTAAGCTTTACAAATAATGATGATAGCCTACCCCTTTGCTACCCATAGTCAATAGATTGATACCAACAACATTGTATGCCTATTTTGGATCAATTCCAGAATGATGAAGCTATTGCAGAGTTTATGGGACTTCGAACTAATATAACATTAGGAGATCATAAAGCAGGTTTTGTCATGGAACTTGAACAAGAATAATATTTTGGAGGGGAGATTGTGTCCTCTAGTTAGAAAATTGAAAAATACAATGTAAAAATCAAAATGAGATTCCCTAGGGAAAAAAAAACCACAATGTGACTCTATCAGATCCTAAAAAGAGAAAAATAAAGGATGAATCTACGGGTGAAACCCTCTCTAAGGCGCCTGAATATGGAGGATTCAATCTCCCTATTTTTGAATATCAATAAAGTTGACACTCCTAGTTGAAGAAGCTAAACCTATCAATGTTGGCACAACAGAAATACCCAAAATCACATATCATGTAGCATCACTTGATTCTAAAGAAAAGGTGAACTTCTCAGCATTCATTGATGAAAGGAAAATAAAATTTGCATGGACATATGTAGACATTCCAAGGCTAGATCCAACATTGATCGTACACTGCCTAGTCATATTTCCTAGAGCTAAACCCATCAAACAGAAGCTATGGAAGATGCATCCACAAATAGCACTTTTGGTAAAAGTAAAACTGCAGAAACTGCTAGACGTGGGCTTCATCAAACCAATTGATTATCCTAAATGAATATCGAATCTAGTACCAGTATCAAAGCCCACTGGGGGCATAATAATTTTCACAGACTTTTGAGATCTAAACAAGGCTTTCCCAAAAGATGACTTCCCTCTTCCGAGCATCGATATGATCATAGATCTAATTACAGGGCATGAAATTTTTTCACTAATGGATGGCTTCTCTAGATATAATCAAATAAAGATATCCCCCAACAATCAACATAAAACAACATTCATTTGTGCATGGGGGACCTTCTTCTGGAACGTCATGCCATTCGGTCTAAAGAATGTAGGGGAAAGCTATTAGAGATCAATGACTACAATATTTCACGATATGTTGCATACAACTATGGAAGATTATGTGCATGAAATACTAGAAAATTCCATCAAAAGAGAATACCATTTGACCAACCTAGAGAAAGTATTTGACAGGCTCGACCAGTACAACTTGAGGCTCAATCTCAAGAAATGTGTATTCTGAGTAACATCTGGAAAAATGCTAGGGTACATAGTATCAAGAAGAGGCATTGAAGTAGATCCTACAAAGGTAAAATCCATATTATAAATGCCTCCTCCAAATATATTGAAGTAGCTAAGAATTCTACAAGAGAAACTATAGTCCATCAAGAGAATCATTACACAATTGGCAGACAAGTGTCATTCGTTCACCCATCTGCAATACAAAGACATCACATTAAAGTGGGATGATAGATGCGATCAAGCATTCCAGCAAGTCAAAGAGTATCTACTCACTCCTCTAGTATTAATGCAACCTATTCTAGATAAAGCAATGATCCTCTATGTATCTACAACATAAGCAACATTAGGATCTCTTTTAGCATAACTAGATGATAATAATAAGGAAAGAGCAATCTATTATATCAGTTGAACACTGGTGGGATATGAATTGAACTATTCACCCATAGAAAGAGTGTATCTCTCTTTCATCTTTGTGGCACATAAATTAAGACACTACATATTGAACAGACAAGTAAAGTTGATCTCAAAGGTAGATCCACTAAAATACCTATTGGTGAAAGTGGCTCTAACAGGTAGGATTGCTAAATGGGTAATGATACTGAGCGAGTTTGACAAAGTACATAGAATGAAAGGCTATCAAAGGAAAAATCATAGTAGATCAACTAGTAGAAGCATCAATGGAAGATCACCAGCCTCTCACAACAAAATTCCTAGATGAAAACATACCGCTAATAGAACAGACAAGCCATTGGACCTTAAACTTTGACGGGTCCCATACTCAACATGGCTCAAGAGTAGGTATCTTATTTATCACACCACATGGAGATAGTATACCTAAGGCTTACACAATTGCTTTCCTATGTACAAATAACATCTCGAAGTATGAAACACTAATCACAAGACTGAAGATGGTCATCAAATGGAGGATAAAATAACTACATGTTTATGGAGACTCTCAATTGGTAATTAGGAAAGTAAATGATGAGTATCAAACAAAGGATGGCAAGCTGATGCCATATAAAAGAATGGTGGACAATTTCAAACAATGTTTTGTCATCATCACCTTTGAACAAGTTCTCCAAATCAACAATTGAGCAGTCGAAGCTATGGAAACAATAGGTTCACTTCTCAACATTCTACAAAACATTCCAAAGTATGAATTCCCTGTGGAACAACTTCTCATACCGGTATTCAACATCCCAGAATCAGAACTAGTTTGTGATGTTTTTGGTCCTAACTCACTATGGGTACTAAGATACATTTGACTATATCCAACATGGTATCATACCTCTTGACTTGACAATGAACCAAAAGAAAACCTTTGCCCATAGGAGTTTCAGATTCACAATCCTAGGAGAAACCTTATATCGTTGAAGTTTAGATGGTACTTTACTTTGATGTTTTAACACAAAAGAAGCACAAAGTACCCTACAAGAGGTATATGAAGGCATTTGTGGGTCCCACTCTAGTGAACCTAACCTAGTACAAAAATTGCTAAGAATAAGATGCTATTGGCCATCTATGGAACAAGAATGCATTTAGTACTCAAGAAAATGCAGTCAATGCCAATAGCACAGTGACCTTGTTCACGCACCAACACAAGAACTGAGACCTATCACAACACCATGGCCTTTCTCATAATGAGGATTAGACTTGGTAGGTAGGATATCTCTTGCTTCATCAAATGGGTACAAGTTCATTAATGTCGCAATTGAATACTTCACAAAGTGGATAGAAGCAATTCCATTAACATACATCATAGGGAAACAGATATCCAAGTTCATCTTGAATTATTCGATCTATCGATATGGAATTCCCCAAACCATCATAATAGACAATGGAACCCCATTCAAAAACCAAGATGTCAAAGATCTTTGTTCCAAGTTGTCTATGTAGCACAAATTCGCCATGCCCTACTACCCCCAAGGAAATGATCAAGCTAAATCATCTAATAAAACCATCCTAAAAATATTGAAAAGGACTATTAATGATGTCAGTCGAGATTGGCATCTACAACTGAACCCAGCTCTATGGGCTTACTGAACCAACATTTGTACACCTGTAATGGCCACACCTTTTTCCTTCATCTATGGATCTGAATTTGTCTTACCTATTGAACTCAAAATCCCCTCATTGTGAATATCACTAAAAGGCATGGTCAGCAATGAAAAATATCAAGTTTCCAAATTGAATGAGTTGTAACTCCTAGATGAAAGGCATTTGAGTGTGTTAAACCATCTTTAGGTTTATCAAAATCAACTCAAACAAAAATACAATAAAAATATCAAAAACAAAAACTTTCAGGTTGGTGACTTGGTACTAAAAGAGAATCAGAATGTACAATTGAATCAAGATGGAAAAGGTAAGTTTGAACCCAACTAGTTAAGTCCTTTCATCATCACAACAAGCTATAGCTTCAAACCTTATCAATTGGCTACTCTTGAAGGAGAACCTTTAGCCAAACTGCTAAACAACAGCCATCTTAAAAATTCATATACTTGAACATGTCATAATACCCCCAAACAAAAGGGTAAAAATCCAAAAAAGATAAAAAAGATAAAAAAGCAAAAAATCAAAAAGCATGAAAAACTGTAAAGAGAAATAAAATGTTCTTTAAGTGAAAACCACTTTGTGGCCCTTCTAGAACAAGCACCGTAGTGAAAACCTGGAAAAAAAGTGCTAGGTTTGAATAGGACTTGCATCCTTATCTATCAGCACTATCTAGAGCATCCACCCATTCATCCCATAATAAAACATGTATCCAACCATGGCTTGATAACTGATCAAGTGTTGAACCTTACTGCACTATTAAGATCTGTCTCCCCTAAATGAAGGTTATCATGTCTTGAATTGGGGGAAACTTCTGGAAACAAGTAGCAAAATGGATCCTTGTAAATCCCATCACGGTCAGAAAACTATCAAAAATCAAAAACATCGAGAAAACAAACAAAATCAAAAACATCAAAAATCCCAAAAACATGGTATGATTTTGAGTCAATACCAGTCGAACTACATGGTCTCTACATGTATAAAATAGGTAAGGCTTATCATCCCCTGAGGCCTTAGGTCAGTTCCCTTAGGTATCTACAATGCTTTCTTTTAACTTAGTCAAAAATTCAAAATTTAAAAACATTCACAAAATAGAAAAAATTCAAAAATATGTTCTTATCAAACCAAGCAAACTACGAGCCTCTGTGTGGATAATGTAAGGAAGGATTATCTCTAATGATCCCTTAAGGCCCTAGGTTAGTCCCCTAAAAACAAAAAAATAGCATCAAATAACTCAGAAAATCAAAAAATCCTATCTCTAGACATCATCATTTATCCACAATAATATTTTCATCCATAATAAACAATTGTTACACTCACCCTTTGCCAATGCAAACAACAAAAGAAACAAACATCAAAATCAAAAATTTCAAAGAGAAGATTGAAACAATTAGACAACTATAAAGTGAAAACAATGCCCAAGCATAGACTACCAAACCCACTTGAAAATCATATCAACAATGCTAAACATGAGTCTTAATGGATAAAACATTCCTACAATAGACATCATCAATGGATTTCATCATGAAACATCAACAAATATGTCAAGTGATACTGCAACATTGTTTATATTTTTAGAGTCTTATCTTTTTTTTAATTTTATCATAATACCACATTCCTAGGATCTCTCGAGGATGTCCATAACGATTTAGAGAAGGAATGATGGAAAATTAACTGTTGATTTATGTTTGTGTTGTTTGTGAGATGTTTTGTGATACTATCGTGGAAAATACATGTTTTTTTTTTATGTATGGAAGTTGTTTTGAGACAATTCATGTAGCAGTTGCATGTTAGGTATTTCATACCTCTCTATGTAATTGGTCCAAAAAAATTTAACACAAATCAACCATATACTCTAACAAGGTTTTTGTATGTCTAGTATGAGCAAGAATATTCTTTGTGTGTTGAGTCAAAGTCCACGCAATGGATACAAAGCCACCTTGGTTATTAATAACCTAGTGCATCATGTCTATTTGCTACATCAATAAGGATTTCTAAAAGATACGAAGCCTCCATGCAAGAAAAATCAACTCATCAATAACTAACAACATCAAATTTCTATTCATCTACATATCATTCAAACACTTCTTCTAACTAATAGCTCCATCCTACATCAAAATATCATTAGTACCACATCCATCCAGCATCCACAATAACATCACTACATATCATGACCATAGTAAAGTAATAAAAACATCACGCATCATGTATAATCATCCATCACATACATAATAAATCATCATTCATCACATGGATATAGAAATATAAATCATCCATCCATCCAAAACATAAGCATACATACATCATCATCCATAATCATCACATAACACATAATAAAATCAAATCAAAACATGACCTATATCTCATAAATATCATCAAAAATGAGAATTTCAGGTACATCATCAAATAACATGTGTGATATCAAAATATACAAAAAAATACATATATATGAGGCCTCAGTTGGGCCAATGAATGTATATACATGTCTACAACATAAGTCTTTGATACAATGAACATCATAATAGATCAAGAAATAATCAGTCCTACTTCTCGACCGGAGGTGGGGACCTCTAATGATCATGACTCTGGTGAGAAGGCTATGGCATGACTAATGGTTGATCTAGCTACCTAACTAACTAATTGCCTAACTTGGTTATAGCGGTAGCTATACTAGGCTCACCAAAGTGAGGACATCTCCACCCTCTGGGAGCATAAACCTCATATAGGTTCTGATAGTAGGTAGCCTCTCTCATGAACTAGTCTCACCCTACTCTAAGGGAATCACGCTTTGCCCTAAGGGTATCCCTCTCAGTGATCACAACCTGCACCTATGCCTTGGTAACATGACATCACCCAATCTCAGTATCCCTCTCTAACTTGAGTGTGTCTCTCTCCTAACTGAATCTATCTCGCTCATGTCTCATGGCATCCCACTCCGCAATTAAAGTTATAACTTGTGCCTTTGTATCTTGTCAACTGTACAATCTATGCCATCATTGTTGCATCCCCAAGTGGAGGAGGAAGACTAGGTGCAACTGGTTGATCCTGCTACATGGGATCATCTTGTCCATATTGTTTCCCGTCCTATCTGGCTCTATCAAGCTACTCAACAGTGATTCTGAGTCACTCTCTCACCCCTGCCACCAATAATACCTGCTCTCCCAACAGTTGGGGAACCGCCAGCAAGATCTGTGAAACAGAGCAAAATCTGATGAGCCCACTAATGATCATAATCTGGTGTGGTACCTGGGTCGGCCAGTTCTACAAGCCACCCCCATCCAAATGGGGAAAGTGCTCTAAACTCTACTATTGTTGCGCCACGATTAGCTTGAAGCCCCCACACCCTGACCTCTCAATTGGTCCTCCCAAAGCGAGCCTAGTAATCGTCAGGAAAATAGGTCTGTCACTCGCCAAATTGGTGAAGAACCTAATTAGGTAGATAATGCTCAATCAAAGAATGGACATGACCAATCAACCAATGAGTCAGTCAAAAAAATGGAAGTTGCTCCTAATCATCATGCCATGCATCACAATCTAACCACGGCCTCCAAATAAAACTAGGCATATCATCTATAGCAAGGCACCAGTAAGATAGTTGGCTAGGCTAAGTGTAATGAAGAAAATCACCATATTTGTACGAGTATGGATCCTCTAGATTTTTATCAAGGACACCATCAAGTCTAGTAAGTGGGATATGCTCCCAGGGCCATACATGAAGCAAAGTGACACCAATGGAAATGGAAATGGAAATGCCTCCCCGATAGGCAACCTCATGCATATCTCTATATAAATGAGCAAGGAGACACATACCCCATGTGTATGTAGTACCATGCTCAAACATCTGCTCAATACATACACCCTAACCCACTAGGAACTGTTGACCTCACCGATCAGGAACAACAAGCCCCAAAACCAAAGAACATAAACTAATGAAATAGGATTTGCACTGCCAACGAAAGGAGACAGGTTTATCTCTTACTCCACAACCCAAAGATTCTTGACCCCAAGAACTCTTCACATAGCATAGGAACCCTATCATATAGAATAGGTCATGATATCTTTGTGAATCAAAATATGAAGGATTCTCCATACATCCTCCAAGGTAATGGAGGCCTCACCAATCAACAAATGAAAAGATGATGACTCATAGTGCCATCTCTCCATGAGAGTGGTCATCCTCGCTCTATGGCACCTAATAGTCGGCATGTAGCATATATGTCATAACCCCACATCATCCAACAATATCGCTCAAGCTCATGGACACTAGTGATCAAATCAAACAACTCATGTGGTCGTCGCTCTCTCAAGTAAAGTGGTTTGAGAATCACCTACAAACATTCAACCCACAATGTTAAGGAGTTGCTATGAAAACACAAAACAAACCTAAAATTGCGAACAAACTAACTCAAACTTCCAAAAAAAGCAAAAGCGGTTACTTCTTTGGAAAAAGCGGTCAAAACAGTCAAAAGTGAACCTGTTTTTGTCAAAAGTGATAAAGAAATTCAAAAGCAGCAAAAATGAAAAAAGAGAATAGATTTTTCAAAAGCAAACAAATTTCACAAAGGCAGCTATTTCACACAAAGAATATCAAAAGTGAAAATTCTACTCGAAGTTGAAAACATAAGCGAACATTTAAATCAAAGACAGTTTAACAATTCAAGAGCGATACATTCAAAAATAGTAAAAGTGGCAGAAATGACACAAAAGCATAAAAATCATAAACGGACTATCACTATTGCCTAAAAATTGTTCATGAATTTATTGCTCAAAAACAAAAAGATGAAAGCAAGAAAGGAGAATGTACATAATAATGTATTGACGCCAGTAGGCCTCCCAAACTCATGAACCACCTCTATGGGATGTGGGGCTCCTCGAATCCACGCCATAGCTCCTCGACAATCGCAAAATCAAGAAATATAGAGACAAGAAATTACTAAGAGTCGAGAATGCAAATGAGGTAAAATAAACCCTAATTACCTATTTTAACCCCCCAAACCCTAAATTTTTACCTAGGAACCCCTCCTAGGTTGAAATTATGGGCTCCCAGGAACATTTGAACTATCAACAAGGGTCCTATAGCCTTAATTTTTCATCCTCTACGCATCTGAACTAAAATAAAACATTGTCGTGAGCCCGACCCAAAACATTCAATTTTTTTGATGAAACTCTCAAGAGGGTAGCCCAACATCCTACCATCTTTCCGCTGACTGTTGAGGCACAGTGGGGCATATAAAAAAATTCAAATCTTGATCTTAACATCAAATTCTTTGAAACAAAGTAACCAGTACTTTGTCTTAAAGAGGGGAAAAATGTAAACATGTAAAAGTGACCTAACACTTATCGCACATCTTGAATAACATTTTCTCATCATCGGAATCATTATCAATTTAATATCATTGCATTTCACATCAATTACATCAAAAACCCTAATTTCCTCTATTAATTGAATAATATTACATTATTTAATTAATTCACTTTTTCATCATTTTTGACTAATTAATAAATTTCATTTATTTAATAAAGTCCTAATCTAACTTTATTCCTTTGAACTTATTAAATAACATCAATTATTTAATTATGTCGCTAATTTACCCTATTCCCCTAAATTAATTAAATTATTACCACTTAATAGTTTAATTAAATCACTTTCCCCTAAACTTGAATAATTAAATTAATTATTCAAAACATCATTCAAAAGGTCAAAACTAAAAAATCAACTTTGTTTGTAAAATTCAAACATGACTTGCATGTTCAACTCAAAAAGGATTAATTAATTAATTCAACTAATTAATTATCCTCACCCACTTTTATGATGAGAAAATTATGACCATCAATTGCTCACTCTGATTGGCTGATTGATCCATCTATTTCTTGACTGATTCATCTATTCTTCAATCCCACTGAAGGCTCAATGTGATTTCCTCAATTCCATAGATTAGGCAATCTATTTCCTTTGATTGTTCAATTAACATCATTAATTGATTCGATCACATCAGCTAACTGAGCAATCAAATTCTTCGCAACAACTTCCAACCATTGATCTTGATTCAACATTGTTTAATCTTGCACATTCATCTTGAATCATGAAATCTATATAACAATCCTTACAATCCTAAAAAAAAATAGAGAATTGACATATTTTGTGCAACGAAGTAATGCTAAATTAATCATTGATTTCTTGAGAGCTTTTACACGCATCTTCGATCACCATCACACCACATTGAAGCTTTTGCAAGCGCATAATGGAGGCTTCACATCAATACAACACAATCCAAAATCGTTGTGAATACACTTCGACATGAGATGGGTAACAGTATAATTAGTTGAATTCATTTGTATGCCTTCTTGTTTGCATTACTTAAATTTAGTAATCTTGTATTGTTCATTTCATGAGTAATGGGTATGAAATTTACCTTTTGTTTGAATTAAATCTTGTTTAATTCATTTGTTTTATTTCATCACGCTTCTCGATTTCCCCCTTACACAACAATGAATTAATAATTTCAATTCAAAGATCTGAAAGCACAAACAAATTGAAGACACAGAGACAAAGATGTATGAAAAAGTGTGTTGATGCAAGTGTAAGAGGATAGAGGTGTCCAAGGGTGTCTGTGTCCTTGATAGGGGTTTTTTAAATTCAAATTTTGAATGTTTATTAGACTATCTAAAGGTTATGTTTTTGTGTGCAAATGGGTCTACAAATGAATTTGTTTCCAGAATATCCTTAATTTATGTTAATGTGACTCAATTGTAAACATGCAACAACAAAGGACAATTGTGAATGAAATTTTGGATGTAGACTTGGCCTAAATGACTTAAATTAATCCTAATGCAACCTATGATGCAATATGTGATGCAAAACTTTTGAATTTTTATGCTTTGATGATACAAAAATGAAACCCTAAATGAGAAATGTAAAATAATGTAATGCAAAACCTAGATCTAGGGTGAATTACTTAAGATTTCAAAAGGTATATAATGTCAACATGTCAAGTTAACCAAAATGAAACATAGTAAAAGGGAACCCTAAATTTTAAGGTATAGAACCTAGGGTTGATTGCCTCTTTTTCTATGGTTTTATTAAGATGGAGATCAACAAGGCGTATAGATTGACTTTCAACCATGAAAGTGAGCTAATCAGACTTGGAGATCCATAATATTAAGGATTGGAATGGATTGGAATTGATTTACTATGATTAACCTAATTAGACTACATGCCTTAATATCAAAATTGCAAGAATTTGACAATTGATAAATTGAAATAGTGAATTGCAAGTAGATATGGGAAGTGTAGAGGACTGTGTTCCTACCCAAAAAAGTTGATGTCAATATGAATAGGAGGATAGAGTCACCCAAGAGAGTTTGAGTCCATGTATGCCTCTCGTGCTTTGTTTTTTCAATCCTCCAAATGACAGATCTTAGATCTATGTTTCCACTTGTAGAGTTGTCAAAACACTATCAGATAATTATGTAGGTGAGTTTTTGTGAGTTGATGAGGTGTCATGCTTCAATTACAAAAATGAAAAACTTGTATTCAAACTTCCTTCAGTCCTCTTCAAGTATGAAACCTGCACATTCAAAGAGAAGGAAAGGGTTGTGCCATTTAGGGGCTTGCCTCAATCAAACCCTGTGTTAGTGTTTCCACTTCCACAATTGCAATGTCAATGATAAAATGGATAATTGATAGGAAGGAATGATGAATCAACAAAGTTTTGCAACTCACCACCCTTCAATTCATGGCTTCCTTGAAGGACTGGAGCCATACACATCACCTTAAGGTCTTGGATCTTGCTTGCTTGAATTCTTGAAATTTCTTCAAGACCTACAAGAAGGGTTAGCCTTCACAAATAATGACAACATAAACACACATGAACTCACATAGGATTTGAAATGATGTTTGGATCTTGAATTTCTACAATAGGTCTTTGAAATGTTGCTCTTGAAAATAATGTTTGATCATAAATTCTCCAACTTGCTAGATAGTCTCACTTAGATTTTAAATGATGCAATAAGTAGGCATTTATAGGTATTTCTCTAATTTCCCAAAAATTAAATTGCGATAGCCAAAATTTATAAAATGAATTTTGAATGTTGAAATCTCGATACTGGCATATCCAAGATTAGTCCCCAGTAAAATGGGGGCATATGGGTCTTGGTCCTATTTTCCAAGACATTAAGTGTCAAAGGAAAAATATCAATAGGATGCACTTGTTCAATGCTTGCAATTTCTTAGAAAATGGTATAAATGGGCCCCATAATGCATAATTTAGGAAATTAGGTGCTAAATTAGGCTCAATAATTTAGGGGGCACAAAACATAGTGTGAAATTGTCAAAGGTGACAATTTATGTTACTACAATTAGTATTAAGTTATCTATTAAATTTAACACATTAATTATGTTTTAGACTAACCCAAACTAATGATTGGAACAATGGAGTTGTGCAATGAATTTTGTTTCATTGTAGGTACTTGAGGTGAAAGGTGAGGTGGATTTTTTTGTTTTGTGAAGAGAGATAGGTATATCACAGTGTCATCCTCTATTTTGGGACCTTTCATTAATAGTTGTTAAACCTAAGGTTATATAACCAATTAAAAATAAACAATGTGATATTTAATAAATTTTCAAGCAATCAATCGAGTCTATCAAGACTTGTTCTAGTCCTTATGTCTAACCCTAGGAACCTAAACACTTAATTTTAATTGTTTAATCATTCTCGAATTATGTCTTAGGAACCTGCCATTTGTAGCAATCTTGATTGGAGTTCGATCAACTGTTAATATGAAATAATAACAAAATTTATTATACATATAAGGAAATAAAATTGATTTTTATTTTTTAAGAATTAAATTGTCACTTGCATGCCCATCAACCTTGTGAAAGGAAAATTAAAAAAACAAAAGAAAATAAGAAGAAAAGAAAATGTTGAATAGAGTGAGCATGAAGAGGGTATAAAATTATTGTTACGGCTTTGTAGAGGGGAGCAACAAGAAATTAATGGGGATGGGTCTCAGCAAAATCTTATCTTTGAAAAAAGATAAAATAATCAAAAAAACAAGAAAAATAATTAAAGCAATAAAATAGAGCTAGGTTTTTCTAAGATTGGACAATGGTTGTTATCTTGAAAATATTATATATATCTTGTTGCCTTAAAGGAAAATCAATGAAGTGTAATAGTATTTGAATAGCAATAGTTGTGTGAAGGCTATAATTAGTTTCTCTGAGCAATAAGAATACTGATACTTTCCCCCGTGGATGTTTCCTTGACATATTATCAAGGTTTTACCATGTAAATCTATGTCTTGTTTGTTATTTTGATATTTTTTAATCTCTATTATTTATTCACAACTAACTTATGTTGTAATATTATTTTAACTTGTGGGTTTTAGTTTTCACAAGAAGTGGTATCAGAGCATTTATTTTATAGCATGTGTTAGGATTTGGTGCTTTTTTACAACATCAAATGACGCAGGTTTCAAATGAAAGGCTCGAGATGGAGAAATTCAATGGGAAGAATAACTTTGAGCAATGAAAGCTCAATATGTGTGATTTGTTAGTGTAACAAGGATTGCACAAGGAATTGCTAGGAAAGTCAAAGAAATCTACAAATATGACTAATGAGGATTGGGAGGATCTAGATACAAGAGCCCTTAGCACAATTCTATTGTGTTTAGCAGATGATGTTATTTTCAATATTTTTGGTGAGGAAATAGCAGTAGGATTATGGAGTAAAATGGAGTCTTTATATGACAAATTTTTTGACAAATTGGATCTACTTGAAGAGGTAGTTGTATAGTTTTTGAATGAAATAAGGTATAAAAATTGTTAATTATTTAAATATTTCCAACAATCTTATATGTCAATTAGCTAGTATGGGTGTAAAATTCAAAGATGAAGACAAGGTAGTTATATTATTGTGTTCATTGTCTGAATCCTAAAATCACTTAGTCACTTCCATTAGCTTTAGCACAACTGATACCCTTGAATTTGATTTTGTTGTGGGATCTTTGTTGTCTAAATAAGTGAGGAGAAAATCTAACATAGAAACTTCCACATCAAAAGCAATGATAGTTAGGGGTCAATCCACCAAAAAATGGAAAGATTCGAATGGTACATTGTGATCTAAGTCAAAAGGAAAAAGGGGTAAGGGAAAGTGTTGGTATTGCAATAAATCAAGGCATCTCAAGAAATATTGTTGGAAGAGGAAAGAAGACAATGATGACTCTAAAAAGGAAGCAAATTTGGTTGAGACAAGTTTAAGTATTGTAGATGAATTATCATCTTTTTGTAATTCCTTACAATATCATGAGGAATGGTTATTAGATTTTGGTGCTTCTAATCACATGTTTCCACATTGGAATTGGTTTTCTTCTTACCAAGCTATTGATGGAATTGTTATTCTTATGGGAAATAATGTTTCTTATAAGATTGTTGGGATGGGGAGAAGTAAGATTAAAATGTTTGATGGTATTGTGAGAATATTAATAGAGGTAAGAAGAGTACTGGAACTCAAAAATAATTTAATTCCCTTGGGAGTTTTGGATTCTAGAGGCTATAAAATTACAAGTCAAGGTGGATCACTGAAAGTGTCCAAGGGAATTTTGATTGTCATGAAGGCTACAAATATTAGAAACCTTTACAAGCTAGAAGGGAGTACTGTAATAAATGAATCAACGGTGGTATTTGGGGAAATAGATGAATCTAGTCATTTATGACATCAATGATTGGGTCATATATAAGTGAGAAAGGGTTGAAGGTACTTTTAAACTATAAGTTACATCCAAGTCTAAAATCTCTAAATTTGGATTTCTGCAAGAATTGTGTTTATGGGAAGCAATCTAGAAAAAAGTTTAAAGTAGGTAGTCATACACGTAAGGGTATCCTAGATTATATTCATTCAAATGTTTGGGAGCCATCCCCTATAGTTTCTTTTGGAGGATCATCATATTTTTTAATATTTATAAATGAATATAGTAGAAAGGTGTGGATATATATTATTAAAAGCAAAGCTAATGTGTTTAGTGCATTTAAGAAATTTAGATTTTTGCTTGAAAAGAGAACTGGTAGATCACTCAAGTGTTTAAGAAAAGATAATGGAGGTGAGTTAAAATCTTTAGAATTTAAAAATTATTGTAAGGAAGTTGCGATAGAAAGGAATAAAACCGCAATTTACATTCCTTAGCAAAATGGTGTTGTTGAATGCATGAATAGGACTCTTCTAGAGCTCGAGAAAAGAGCATGCTCAATAATGTCAAGCCGCAACAAGAGTGTGGGAAAAAGTAGTCTCTACAACTTGTTATCTGGTAAATTTGTCACCATCAGTTGCAATATATTGTAAAATTCTTGAAGAGGTATGAACAAGTCATTCTTGTGATTATTCAAATCTAAAATTTTTTGGTTGTGATGCATATGCTCTTATTTCAAAAAATCAATGTTTTAAATTAGACCCCAAATCCAAGAAATATATCTTTGTTGGTTACGATGATAGAATTAAGGGATACAGATTATGGGATC
>VDFB02078258.1:0-15601 GCA_007258455.2 Sequoia sempervirens
TTCATTGTTCCTTCAATTTTGGCTCCTAGAGCTTTTGCTAGTAGGTTTTTACCATGCCAATACCATGAAAACAACTTTTACACACTTTATCAAAAATATCAATCCCAAATTCATATTTCACTTACAAATCCAATGTGTCACTTCTTTTGATGACCTCATAAAAAGAGGAATCCAATTTGAAAATTCTCTCCATTTTGTAGTGTAGAAAATTGTATACCTTTACAATTCACACTATGTTTGGGTCCCTTAATTTATTAGACTTAATTAAGCCTCTAATGGACTCCATAATGTCCTAAAATTATGTATTCCATAACCTAGTTGCATGACTTTTAATAAATTACAAACATTAAACAAATACATTCATCTAATACTTTTCCCCTGACACCTTAAATTTTAGAAAATAGGGCTGGAACTCATTCACCATAATGGGACTCATGTGCCAATGGGACCCATTTTTCCAATGGGGGAAGTCTTATGCTACTCCATTTCCATCCAAAATTGGATATGTCAGTGGTGACATTGTAACATTTGAATTTCCACTTGCAAAGGTCGGCCATTGGGATCTAATTTTTGAGAAATTAAATAAAAACCTATAAATACATAGTATTTTTATCATTTTAAATCTACGGGCATTATCAAGAGATCCTATGAGAAAATATTATTGTCAAGAGTGTAACTCCCCGCTACGAAACCCTAGAGGACAACAATCTAAAACACCTAAAAACGGGACAATTTTTTTTATTTTTTGAAAGTGCAATAGCTTGTTTTCTAATCTAACTCCTCTAAGGTTCTAAGGTTACATTACTAGAATCCCATTAATGAAACTAGCAAGAAATGTAAATCATCACATTAAAAAAATTCCATTTAACAATATGAGTTTCATTTCATACATTACATTTAAAAGATCACCCAATATGAATTATCCATATCAAATCAACATTATAACATCTCATAGTAGTTCAATTAACTAATATATGCAATAAAAACATTTCCATTATCCATTACATAAGAGAGTTCAACAATTAGTTACATCATTAAATCATTACATTGAAATGTTTCCCCAAGATCAATTAGGGAGATTATATATCAGAGTTACATTACATGATACAAGTGATTTATGGAACAATATAAGAACATGCGTTATAATCCATAGGAGTTGGAACCAGTGCAAAAGTCATCAAAACCAAGAGAAGTCACCACGAACATGAACAAAGTGAGGGAACCCAATGGAGTACAAAGCATATTCCACCTGACCATGTGGAACCCTAAGGTCCACCCCCATGCTAGGAGATAGCAATAAGGTCCCACTACAAACAACCAAGAGATAGAAAATGACAAAAGGTCTAACTTGACTCTAATGTACAAGTACGATACAACAACACATGACTATAACATCACTTCCAGAGGCACACAACATCAAGGAAAACAAGAGACAAGGGAATACTAGGTTTTCGTACGAGTTTCATCACATAGTTTGCTATGGGTTACCCTGGCGTAACCTTCCTAGGCTACCGGACCCCCATCCTGGGTTACCCTAGGCACCTCTACCGGTCATCAGACCCCCGTAAAAACTCATGCAGGATCAACATACCTTCCCATCGAACCAGGCAGTTAATCTTGCAATTCTAGGCCTTCCCACTCATCTGAAGTCTAAATAAGCACTTGAGCCATTAGTGAGGTGTTATCTCTATTAATCTCAACTACTCAACCCCCTAATTTATTTTAGGTTAACACTGATTAAGAAACTCTTAATGAGTTATCTTGGACTTGCCACTTTGTGTGTTGGACCCCCATTGAGAGACATTCCCCCTACTAATAACTAGGAAACCCAAAGAAATTCAAAGAGAAAAGCCAACTTGCACAATCACAAAAATCTCAGTAACAAATACAACAAGGTGAGGAAAAACCCTTCCTGCACACAAGTTCCAACCACATTGGTGAAAATATTGTGCAAGGCTAATGATCATCATAAACACACTCAATACAAAACCATCCATCACCAAGGTTTATCAAAATTCCATCAAGAAGAGAATTTTCCCCTAGCCTCTAGAATACTCCTAATACACAAAGAATTTATACCTTGAACATAACCTCCCAAATATCCCACTTCACTACTTTTGGACTTAATTCATACAATAATTCCATTGAAAGTCTTAAACAAGAAATGCAAGTTAAATTAAAACTGCAACCATTTCTTTTCTAAATTCCATCTTAGGCCAAGAATAATCTATTTCTATAAATACTAACCTTCCATCTATATCGAATACAATAACTATGGTTACACATATACAAGTGTGTGTGTGTGTGTGTATCAATCATTAAGCAAAGCTCTAATTCAAATTACAAAGTGTAAAAATATACATAATTTATTTAATTGTAACAATATGTTGTTTATATCATAATTATGTATATAAAAACCATGTCATTATTTAAATACACACTTATATATATATATATATGCACATATTAATGATTATAAACCATTTTCAGAAATGAAAATATATATGTACTAATAAAACTATGGTATTAAAATTAAATACAGATCTAACACACACACACACACACACATATATAGCTTAAAATGAATTTCATAGTCTATGCATAAAATCGAACTTCTATTATAATGAATACAGATTGCAAGTGTGTGTAGCATGTAAAACATTGAATACCTTCCTATATGTATCTATCAACACCAAAGAAAGTATATAAACCAAATGATATTTACAAGGGAAAGTAGTGAATTCATAAAATTTGTATCTTTTTTGTATCTAGTCTAGAAGGTATAGT
Organism: Sequoia sempervirens; assembly: GCA_007258455.2. Taxonomy (NCBI): domain Eukaryota; kingdom Viridiplantae; phylum Streptophyta; class Pinopsida; order Cupressales; family Cupressaceae; genus Sequoia; species Sequoia sempervirens. The sequence goes on from VDFB02078258.1 coordinate 2,788, forward strand.
GACTAAATTTAAAAGAATGTGTCAAATTTTCTATTTTGAGTTTTCTTTCAAGCTCTAGTAAATGCCAAACAAGAGCAACATCAACTACCCAACATTTCTCATGTTTATGGAAATGCATACAATAAGATCTCATACAGTATGAAATGTGCCTAGTATTATATATATTTTTACAAACATTGGCCATCGAACATCATCTACAAGGTGCAATTCAACATAGGGTTTTGGCACCAAATGCAACACATGTCTTTCTGGAGGCCTTCATAAGGAAATCTCAAGAAATAGGGACACCGACTAAAATAAAGACACTTGGCTTAAAGGAAGAGAATATCTCACATGAAAAGAATCACCTATTAAGAAGAAATGCAACAATCAAGGATCAACATCTAACAATAATCTATGCCAACTATACAAACTTCAGAGCCTCCTAAAGAAATACAAAGCACCAGGTATATCAAGATGAAACATGAAACAAATTAAGACAAAGAGGAAGATATTGAAGACAAAGCACCCCAATTTGGCCTAAATTGCATGGCTGATAAGAATAGACTATCACATTTTTCCACTCACCTTGGCAGGGCCAACACCAAGTATAATTGGCAATCACCAATTAAATTTTCCCATGAATGATGGAATATGGTGCGCTCAAGAAATTTATTTAGGAAACTAAAAGAATTTCCCAAGAAAAGCAACAATAGGGGTAAATTGTTAAACTAATATGTAAAAAAAAAACTACATATTCTGGTGGTATACCATGATAGAGGTAAAATAACAAGGTAAACCACACAATGTGAGGGCAAGCTTTTAGAAGGAAATAATAAAGAAAATCAGGGGATACGTTGAATAAGGAATAAAGGATTATGACAATTATTACTAATGCATTGCCACATTCGAGCTATATTTGAATGGAGAAAGAAAAATTTGAATAAAGAACTAATTAGAGTTTCCAGAAGAAATGGAATTCACGGAAGCATGAGGCTACAAAAAATACACATTTCAAATTTGTAGCAAGGAGGCTTTTAAAAGAAAATATTCAGTAATTGCAAATAATTATGCAAGAAATATTTACTTTCCTTCAACATATTCATTCAAACATTTGTTTTCAAACAAAAAAAAGGAATGAGACATCAATAAAACTTGGTTTCTCCCACTTACAAAAGTGAAGATTTGATGTTGAGCTCACCTCTCCTAGTTTGCAGCTCTAATACACTTCAAAACCTCAGCAAACATTGTTGGAAACCCAATTTCCCCAAAAAAAATCCCAAAAACTAGCAGGAAAACTTTCAAGAACAAGAACATTCCTGGAAGGAAAAACAAGATTAGTTTTTTTTTTGAAAACATGCAAAAGACCCCTTTTCATTAGAAAATTAACTAATTTATTTACACAATACAATAATTAATATATATATATATATATATATATTCAAAAAAAAATTATTAAATCATAAATTTTAATTTATTTAAATCAATTAAAAGATTGATAATATTTTATTTATCAAGGCCACAAATTTATTAAAACATTTATTTAAATCATCAAATACCTTGTTCATCAATGATTTTAAATTAAACAACCAAACCCATAAAATCAAACAATCCAAATTATGAAAAGGGTGAATCGAGGAGGGGCACAACATCCTCCCCCCCTAAGATTCGACTGACTCCTAGAAGTTGTAAGGTTAAAATTAAACATATGAAAATATAAGCAACATCAAATTATCAAGTGAACGAAATATCAATAAATACCTTACTGATTACAAGTCTAGGACTTTAAATGACACAGACTGACTCTAGAATTGACAGGGTATCGACCCAGATACTCATCCTCTTTGAGGATGATGGCTAGGGTGGGGGATCTTATGTTATCTCCAAATCAACTATTCCATTAGATTTAAGGCATGCTCAGACTTGCTAATTTAGGTGGAGTTGATGCCTGGTACCTACAACCTACAACAAACCACATGGTCGAACATGTACATAGACAAACAGTCAAACACACTATGAAGGGAAAATCGTAGTGTCACAGGGCACTCACAACTGAGATATGTGACATGTTCCCCTTCACCAAAATACATCAATACACAATAATTAGATACCAAATCATGATAAGAACATACATCCAACAATCACATAATACTTGTATCAATAATAACCCATATGATCAATTAAATTGATCTACTAAGCATGGTATAAGCCAAAACATCAGAGATAAAAATGTCTTCAAGTATCATCTTAACTGAGCATCAAGGTATCATAATACATATCCTAGTATGATGAGTATCAATCTAACGAAGACAACATGATAGGCTCTACACTATCTCTTGTACTGTAGAATTCCCACGGGCTCCCGAGTCAGCTATTTTTCCACTACCTATAAGCTCCACCTTTGCACCTTAATGCTCTTTCTAGTGGTTATCACTTGCTATAATCACTCCTTGGAACCTACCTGCATCATCCCCTATTTTCTTTGTGGTTGTTGAACACTGAGTGAATTTAGGTGTGCTCCTCCAAGGACATTGTCTAGTTATGTGGCCCTACTGGCCACAAGAGAAGCATACTATACGTCTATCATTTCCTCTTCGTTGTGGGGGTGCACTGAACTACCAGAATCTACCTCTACTAGTTGCAGTATGTATACTCCAAGATAACTGGTCAAGACAATAAATCCAGGCTCGCAACCAACTCTGGATTCTCCTAGATAAAAAATAACCACCCCGGAGCCTAAAGCCTGTTGGCGGCGCTCTACCAATTTGAACACCAATCATCCAAGTCTCATCCTCCAAACCACCACTAGGACTATGGAAGGTAGGAGAACATTCCCTCAAGAGGTCCATCATAAGTCCCGCTACAACTGAAACATTTCTCCTCCTAGGAGACCTTCCTCTTTCCCTAACCACCTCTTGATTATCCTCTTGCCTGGGGCCTAGTCGGGCAAGCATCTCCTCAAGCAAGGGACGTAACTGAGGGCCTAGGTGTTCTTCACGATCAATCTCATGGGATCTCAAAGAAGGGGTTTTCTAACAATTAACCCCACGACCACCTCCCTGACCTCTACTATGACCCCTATCTTGATCACGACCTCTAGGAATCATCCTACACAACACCACCGAATGATAGGTTTCAGATGTTAGGCAAGAACAAAAAAAGGGAAGGAAACAAAAGCTCAAGAATCTAAGTACTATATTCATGGTTTCACATGCATTCTCCACCTACGCATACCAATTCACATCACCAGAAAACACATCACAAGGTTACACAAGGGTCCATAATGCATCCCCAACAGGTAGGATATTAGTACATTGTGCACTACACCGAGGGTCCTATCCTTTCCACTGGTTTTCTACACCATTGGATAAACACCACCTATGGACAAATCTTGGATTGCTAAGTGAGGATGACCAAAAGGAAAAACATAACTTAAGTGTACAACCAACTAGGTATACATAGTGGGCTCATATGTATTCAGAGTGCCAAGTGTATGAACCTAGGCTCTGATACCATGTGTAACGCCACGCCACAAAACCCTAGAGGACAACACGCTAAAACACCTAAAAATGGGACAATTTTTTTTTGAAAGTACAATAGCTTGTTTTCTAATCTAAGTCCTCTAAGGTTCCAAGGTTACATTACTAGAATCCCCTTAACGAAACTAGCAAGAAATGTACATCATCACATTAAACAGATTCCATTTAATATGAGTTTCATTTGATACATTAAATTTAAAAGATCACCCAATATGAATTATACATATTGAATCAACATTCTCATAGCAATCCAATTAACTAATATATGCAATAACAACATTTACATTATCCATTACATAAGAGTTCAACAATTAGTTACATCATTAAATCATTACATCAGTGTTTCCCCGAGACCAATTGGGGAGATTATATATCAAAGTTACATTACATGATGCAACTGATTTATGGTAAAATAGAAGAACATGAGTCATAATCCATAGGAGTTGGAACCATTGCAAAATTCATCAAAACCAAGAGAAGGCACTGCAAACACGAACAAAGTGAGGGAACCCAACGGAGTACAAACCACATTCCACCCGACCATGTGGAACCCTAAGGTCCACCCCCGTACTAGGAGATAGCAATAAGGTCCCATCACAAATAGCCAAGAGACAAAAAATGACACAAGGTCTAACTTGATTCTAATGTACAAGTATGATACAATAACACATGACTGTAACATCACTTCTAGAGGCATACAACATCAAGGAAAACAAGAGACAAGGGAATACTAGGTTGTCGTAGGAGGAGTGCTATCACATAGTTTGCTATGGTTTACCCTGGTGTAACCTTCCTAGGCTACCATACCCCCATCTTGGGTTACCTTCGCCACCTCTACTGGCCATCAGACCCACATACAAACTCATGCGGGATCAACATCTCGTCGAACCAGAAGTTGATCTTTCCATTCCAGCCCTTCCCACTCATCTAAAGCCTAAACAAGCACTTGAGCCATGAGTGAGGTTTTATCTTGATTAATGTGAACTACCCAACCCCCTAATTTATTTTAGGTTATCATTGATTAAGGAACTCTCAATGAGTTACCCTGGACCTACCACTTTGTGTGCTAGACTCCCATTGAGAGCCACTCCCCCTACTAACAACTAGGAGACCCAAAGAAATTCAAAGGGAAAAGCCATCTTGCACAATCAAAAAAATCTCATTAACAAATACAACAAGGTGAGGAAAAACCCTTCTTGCACACAAGTTCCAACCACATTGGTGAAAATACTGTGCAAGGCTAATGATCATCATAAACAAACTCAATACAAAACCATCTATCACCAAGGTTTATCAAAATTCCATCAAGAAGAGAATTTCCCCCTAGCCTCTAGAATACGCCTAATACACAAATAATTTAGACCTTGAACAAAACCTCCCAAATATCCCACCTCACTACTTTCAAACTTAATTCATACAATAATTCCATTTAAAGTCTTAAACAAGAAATGCAAATTAAATTAAAACTGCAACCATTGCTTTTTCTAAATTTCATCTTAGGCCAAGAATAATCTATTTCTATAAAGACCAACCTTCCATCTATTTAAGTTACAATACCTCAATTATTCTAAATCTAAATCTTCTATGATACATTCATTTTTCCATCATAATAAATCAATAGTAAACAACATTATCAAATACAATAACTATGGTTACACATATACAAGTGTGTGTGTGTGTATATATATATATATATTTGTAAAGTATATACATACATACATACATATATATATATATATATACAAAAGTAAAGGTCTAATTCAAATTACAAAGTGCAAAAATATATATAATTTATTTAATTGTAACGATATGTTATTTATATCATAATTCCGTATATAAAAACCATATGTCGGTATTTAAATAAACACTTATTTTTATACATGTATATATATATATATATATGCATATTAATGATTATAAACTGCTTTCATAAATGAAAATATATATGTACTAATAAAACTATGGCATTAAAATTAAATATAGATCTAACACACACATAATTTTTTTTAAAACAAACGTCATATTCTATGTATAAAATCAAAATTCTATTATAATGAATACAAATTGCAAGTGTGTGCAACATGTCAAACATAGAATACCTTCCTATATATATCTATCAGCACCAAAGAAAGTATATAAACCAAATGATATTTACAAGGGAAATCGGTGAATTCTTAAAATTTGTATGTTCACTTTATCTAGTCTACAAGGTATAGTGACTAAATTTAAAAGCATGTGTCAATTTTTTATTTTTTGTTTTCCTTCAAGCGCTAGTATATGCCAAACAAGAGCAGCATCCACTACCCAGCATTTGGCGTGTTTATGGAAATGCATACAATAATATCTCATACAATATGAAATGCGCGTGGTATTATATATATTTTTTTGACATACATTGGCCATTGAACATCATCTACAAGGTGCAATACAACATAGGGTTTGGGTATCGAATGCAACACATGTCTTTTTGGAGGCCTTCCTAAGGCAATCTCAAGAAATAGGGATGTTGACTAAGATAAAGACTCAAATTAAAGCAAGAGAATATCTCATAGGAAAGAATCACATATTAAGAAGAAACACAACAATCAAGGATCAACATCTAACAATAATCTATGCCAATGATACAAACTTTAGAGCCTCCTAAAGAAATACAAAGCGTCGAGTATATCGAGACGAAACATGAAACAACATAAGGCAAAGAGGAAGATATTCGAGACAAAGCACTCCATTTTTTTCTTACTGGCATGGCTGATAAGAATAGACTATCACATCCAGCCACTCACCTTGGCAGGGTCGGTGCCAAGTATAATTGGCAATCACCAATTAAATTTTCCCACGGACGATGGAATACGGTGCGCCCAAGAAATTTATTCAAGAAACTAAAAGAATTTCCCAAGAAAAGTAGCGATAGGGGTAAATTGTTAAACTAGTATGTAAAAAGAAAACTATAGATTCTAGCAGTATACCATGACAGAGGTAAAATAACAGGGTAAACCACACAATGTGAGGGAAAGCTTTCAGAAGGAAATAATAAAGAAAATCAGGGGATATGTCAAACAAGGAATAAAGGATTACAACCATTATTACGAATGCATTGCCACATTCAAGCTATATTCGAATAGAGAAAGCAAAATTTGAATAAATAACTAATTAGTTTCCAAAAGAAATGGAATTCATGGCAGCAAGAGGCTACATAAAATACACATTTCAAATTTGCAACAAGGAGGCTTTTAAAAGAAAATCTTTAATAATTGTAAATAATTACACAAGAAATATTTAGTTTCCTTCAACATATTCATTCAAACATTTGTTTTCAAACAAAAAAAAGGAATGAGACATCAATAAAACTTGGTTTCTACTGCTTACAAAAGTGAAGATTTGATGTTGAGCTCACCTCTCCTAGTTTGCAGCTCCAATACACTTCAAAACCTCAACAAACACTGCCGGAAACCCAATTTCCCCAAAAAAATTCCCAAAAACTAGCAGGAAAACTTGCAAGAACAAGAACATTCCTGGAAGGAAAAACAAGATTAGTTTCTTTTTTTGGAAAACATGCAAAAATCCCCTTTTCATTAGCAAATTAACTAATTTATTTACTTCTCCACCAAGCCCGTTACAACATGCACTTTCTTTAAATTAATTATTTATTTAATTTTCCACTACCAACAACTACATTATTCTTATTATTTTTATAATTTAATCATACTTCAATATTTGCACACACTAATTCAACAATTAAAATATTTAATTTATTAATTTAATCTTCCCTTTTTAATTTTCTTAAACAATACAATTATATATATATATATAAAATCATAAATTTTAATTTATTTAAATCAATTAAAACATTGATAACATTTTATTTATTAAGGTCACAAATTTATTAAAAAAATTATTTAAATCATCAAACACATTGTTCATCATTTTTTTTAAATTAAACAACCAAACCCATAAAATCAAATGATCCAAATCGCGAAAAGGGTGAATCGAGGAGGGGAACTACAAAGAGATTTCAAGAGAAGATTTATTAGTCATTTTTTATGTCGTTCAAGATCCTATAATCATGTTCATGCTTATGTGTGTTCATGTCATCTTGTGAAGGCTAACATGCATTGTTGATCCTAAAGCATCCAAGCATTTTAAAGTGCCCAATCAAGAAAATCAAGGTCAAGTTCCTTTGAGTGATGTGTTTGATTTCAATCCTCTAAGGGAAGCCATTAAGGGTTTGGTGAGTTGTAGCACACAAATGGTCATTCATCATTCCTTCCATTTATAAATTGTCATTATCTTTATATCAAGGTTTAATTACCAAACATGGGGTTTGACTAAGGAAAACCACCATTAAAAACAAATAAATATTTCCTCTTTTTGTATGTGCATATTACATGTGAAAGGAGTGAAGAGATCTCAAAGGAGAAATTTTATATTATTACACAAGTTATCATCATTGTTGTCAAGCCATGGAAACTCAGTTGCATATTTTATTTCTGACTTTTTGATAGTGGGACTTGTGTCAAACGGAAGATCAGATCTTGTACTAGAGGACCCAAAATTTTGATTTGGAAACATATACAAAGACCCATTCACCCTAGGGAAATTTTTTCCTTCAACAGAGCTCAAAACAAAATTTTGGTGTAAGGTACATGTGTTTAGACCCTTCTCAGATCTTTCTGCAAAGTGTGATTTCACTTTTTGTGTAGCTACAAGAATTTTCATTTCATCATCTAGGTCTTATTGTTTCATTAATTTAGTTGCATCAAATCATTTCCATTTAAGTCTAAATACTCCTCATTGTCTTAAGGAACCAAAGATCCAAGTTTGATCGACTCACATTAGGGTTGAAAGTCAATCTTCACACCTTGTTACCTCTTTGTTCCCAATGAAATATGGAAAAGGGACACCCTTTGTTCCTAAGTTTGTTACATAAAGGACCTAGGAAACCCCCTCAATTTTCCAACTATTGTGTGGTCTCACAACACACCCTAGCTTTCCCTTCAGTAAAATGTGGACCTCCTTTTTATGATGCTTCTTCCCTTCCTTTTCTTTTTGCTTGCTTTGGTGTGGACGAAATGGTAAAATGCTAATGTCTTGATGCAAAGTTTTTGGCCCCTACTTAATTTTGTGTTTCATTTTACTTGGGGTGTTTTCAAAATCTTTTCCTCAGACTTATCAACCAACTAGATTCCTGGGTGTCGAGTATCGGGTGTCGTCTCTCTCATAATAGTGTATCTTTTGTAGGTTTTTCTTTTTTCCTAGATAGTCAACGCACCCGGTAAGTTGTCACCCAAGTAAAATTGTCTCAAGTGTTTGCATGTCAAAAATTTTCCTTGGTTAGCTCGGTAGTGGATTTTCTTTTCCTCTGCACCAGATACTAAAAGTCTTTGCACAAATTTTGTTTCAAACCAAATTGGTCTTGTTTGCACCTAGTTCTCATAAACCTGGTAAGCAAAATTCTCAACCCCGGTAATTCTTCAAAGCTTGATGTTGAATGATTCAAACCTTATTGATTGTCAATCGTTTAGCATCGAAGATGGACACTTCCTCTAAGGCATTTTTCCTTGTAAGAATTAAAGTGACATGCAAGCGTGCCATGTTGGCCACCTATGCTACTTTCCTCTCAAAGGTGGGCCCCTGCATAAGAATCAAGGAGTTTGTAATTTGAACCCTAATCCACCATGATTGCACCTTTATTCAAGGTAGTTAATGCATATTAAAGGAAATTAATGAATGTGGAAAATAACACATGTACTTGGCACCACCTTCAGCATGCATTTTCTTCCATATTACTCTACCTCACGCTAGACCATTCATTTATAAGGATATCAAAGAATTAAAACCAAGGTTGTGGCATGCCAAGAAGGGTAAGTTTTAGAATGTTGAAGAAAATAGCTACCAAGGTTTGAACCTTCATTTATTCAATCACATTATCAACAAAACTAGGTACTCTTCTAGTAACTGAATGTATGGTAATTATTTTATGGATGCATGGATCTAGTTAAATAGAATTACCTTTGGTTAGGTTGTTAAAACACTGATTATTTCTAAATAATTTAACCTAATTGCAGACTGTAAATGTCGTGAGTGAAGAACTTTCATGAATTATTTAAAATATATGATTGAATTTATCCCTAACTCACACATAGAGCACATATTTTCTAATAATGTAGGAAATTAGGAAAAATATGAGCACTTCCAAAAGGAAGAAAATAAACGAGGAATTCAATTCCCCATTTCACAAGTCATATCAATTGGTGGGTAGATTATAGATACCCATCCAGGAGGCTTCAATGAGTATGAATTTGCTATGAGGACTTAGCAAGAAGGTTCCTCTTAGTACACTAGGAATATTGTTGCAAGTGGACTACATTTGGTAGGAGGGTTCCCATTAGTAATGGACTCCCCTGAGCTGGTACTGGAATGCATGAGATGGTTTGATCTAAACAACAGATTCATCGAGAAAGAAGGAAGAGTATATGCAGACCTCTCCATAGAGAGCATTGTGTATACATTTGGGTTCCCTACATTTAAACAGATGAGTCCATTAGATATGGAGATCCTTGCCACACCATACCTAGACATAGAAGAATAAAACATGAATTTTATGATTTCAACATGGTTTCAAGAGAATCCCACAAAGCAGATGAAGCAAATCCTGAGGTCAACATTTATTTAGGAGGTTCAGGATATAATACCTCTATTGAGCAGGATAGCTAGATGTAAATATTCTAACAAATTTGAACTCTAGATGTTCAAGATTATAATGAAAATGATGGAAGGCCTTAAGTAGATTCATTGGGGAAATTTTATCAGTGATAAGCTAGTGAGAAGATACTGACATTCTTGGACACCTAATGGTTTTCCATGTCTTCACATGTTGTCTATTCCTATGCCCTAAGGGGAAATATACAACAATTGAAGGGAGCAGCTTGAGAAATTAACTACTAAGATGAAACAATTTAAATAAAAACAATCAAAAGGAGACCCAATGATGAAACATGTGGTGGAAGAAGTGTTGGATACAAGGTCACATCCTAAAAATAAAGAAGAAAAATTTATAATAGGATCACTCACTCAAGAGGTGGGAAACCCTGAAGAAACAAATGTAAGAGGAATAGAGGTCACTCAATTTCAGAGCCCTATTCCTATTATTGGTGAAAAAGATATAATTGAGGATTAGCTTCCGCAAGGAAGAACTAAAAATATTGTTCAACAACCATGGACTTCTAAAGCACCAGGAGAAGATCGAGATAAGAAAAAGGGTACAGAGTCCTCATAGGTCTTTGGTGATGAACCAAAAAATGTTGAGAATCCTCATGTTTTAGGACAACAGGAAAAAAATGCTCCAAGGACTGATGCTGATAATAGGGTAGGATAGGAAAATGTAAGCCTTAGAGAGAAAGATATAGTGACAAATCAAGGTAATACAAAATCCATTCCAATGAGGACAAAGAGCATTAAAGTTCTAGAGGTTGTGGCAAGCAATGTTGAAAGCTTAAGAGAGGAAGTTCCTAAACACGTTGATCATCATGAAAAAGGTAATACTAAAGAGGTAGTAAAGAATGAAGAAGCCCCTAACTGGTTAGTCAAGCAATTGGCTCTATCGTTGGAGGTTGAATTAGTGCCTCTCAATTTCAAAAGTTTGATGCAAGAAATAGAAACCCCTAAAACTAGAGCCATAGAAAAGACAAGACATGTAAAATAGAATGAAAATGGAGGAAGGACTCTCTAGATAGCTACTATGGTGGGAGAAAAGAGTAAGCATGAAATGATGGCTAGGGATTATAAGGTGACAAAAATTGATGTATGAAATTCATCATGGGGATAGGAGTTAGAAGAGATGAAGGTAAATTTAGAAATGACTGTTGCCCGAGTGAAGAAGAATAAGAAAAATAAAAGAGAATTAAAGGAAAAAATTGCTTGCCTATAGAATTTCATTACGTAGCTAGCCCAATCTAGTCAATCATAGAATAAATTTATGCAAAATCCAATGTTAATGTCCAAGAAGAAGGTAGATGCTATCACATTGCTTCGCCATAAGGTAAGCGTGTTTGAAGAATGGATGGAATACCTAGTGAGGAAAGGTGAGGAATCAATAAGGGATGTAATTGGGAAGTGTAAGGAAGCATACCATTGGCATGATAAGTTTAGAAGGCTTGAGATAAATTTCCAATTTTGCAAAGAACAAAATGATGTAGAAGGGAAGAGGCTAAAGGTTCTTCTTAAGATGAATGTCTGAGAATTGATAAATGAGAAGATAGTCATGGAGTAGGAAGTTTCGGTACTTGAGAAATGTGTGGTGGTGTGGAGCCTGATCAGTCTCCAAGTGGGAGATTGTTGGTATGTGGCGACTGATCATGCTATACTGTATAGCCCATGGTATACTGTACACCCTGGCCCCCCGTGATCACCGAAAAAGGGAAAAATCAATGAAAAAGGAAAAATCCGATTTTGTAGAACCCGGAAAATCTGGAAGCTTCTAAGCTTGGTAAAAGGGGGTTCGGATGGGTATTACTGTATGATGAAAAACGCGATTATTCACGAGATTGTAATAAGGTTTTTCACTGGATAATAAAAGTATTGGATGGCTGCGGTTTGGTGGATGTAGCCCAGATTGGGTGAACCACGTTAAATTCTGTGTTATGATTTATTTTGTGAATGTTTTAGTTTCTCTGTTTTGTTAATTAAATCTGCATTTAATTGTTAGATCTGCCATCTCTAACCCTAACAAGTGGTATCAGAGCGGGTTGTGTTTCGATTATCGTCTGTAGGAAAGATCTCACGGTTGAGTGGGAGCAATGGCAGACGAGGGTAAAAAGGTTGAGAAGTTTAACGGGAAGAACTATCAGTTATGGAAGATGCAGATGGAGGACTATCTCTATCAGAAGGATTTATGGCGGCCATTGGAAGGGAAAGCCAAGAAACCTGCCAATGTCAGATGAGGACTGGGAGATCTTGGATAGGAAGGCTCTTGGCAGTATTCGTTTGTGCCTAGCACAAACAGTGGCATTCAATATTACAAAAGCAAAGACAACTCAAGAGTTGATGGAAACCTGGAAAAGTTATATGAAAATCCTTCCACTTCGAATAAGGTATTTCTTATGAAGCGTTTATTTAATATGAAAATGGTAGAAGGTGGGTCAGTTACTGATCATTTAAATGAGTTTAATACGGTCGCCAGTCAATTAACTTTTGTAAAAGTAAACTTTGATGAAGAAGTTAGGGCTCTTTTGATTCTGTGTTCTTTGCCCGAAAGCTGGAATAGCTTAGTGGCTGTTAGCAATTACATACGGTTTGAA
>VDFB02078259.1:0-12638 GCA_007258455.2 Sequoia sempervirens
GGAATAGAATCAAGCAATCAAGCATTTAACAATAGCAATAGCAATCCTAGCATTAGTAGAATCATAATCATGGTTGCATCTTAGTTTTACTATAGCTTATTTTATTAGATTTCATGTCAAAATAGATTACAGTAGCTTCCTTTTAATCTATAAATCATCATACAGGATTACATCACTGCATTTTAGCAGCATCTCATTCTCGAGATTGGCATTTTAACAGTCATAATTCTTACCAAATCTGAGAGCCCTGTGACTTGATAAATCTTTAGAGATAGGGAACAATGTGACGCTTTCAATAGATTCTTGCTTTAAACTAGTTTAATTGTTGAATCTTTGATATAATGTGTTATTAAGAAGTGTTATTTACTATTTAATTATTCCACACTTACACTTGGTTTATTTTTTTGGGATTCTCATCTCTTGTCTTTGAGGTGATGGGTCCATTCCTTCAACCCATTAAAGGAACTTGTTGATATTATGCATGTTTGGGTGAGATTTCCTTGTATCCCTTTACAATTCTAGGGCTCCATTGTTCTTCAAGGAATATGTAATGCTCTTGGTAGGTTCTTGAAAGTGTCTGAGACTACCAAGAACTTTATTCACACCTCCTTTACTTAGATTTTAATAGAGGTTGATTTGTCTTAGGAACTACCTAGTGAGGTTGTGAATTATGAAGGAATATCATTTTGTTGTAGGTATTATTTTGCTACTGGACACTTGGCCTATGAATCTCCTCATGGATCTCATCATATTTCTTCCTTAATTTGGTGGAAGAATTCCATTAGAGACAATCTTACAATATTCCTTGATGATTCCTCTTCTTTTGATAGTGAGGATTTTAAGCCTCCTTCTCCTCATACTCAGAAGAAATTTATTGCTATTGTTATTATTATCCCTCCTATGACTACTATTGTTGTGTGTGCTACCTCCCCTAATTCCCCTATTAATCCCATTTTAGACAAGGATGTATCTGTCATGATTTTTGCTTCTTTGGTCTTGGTTATGAATGTTCCACATAAAGTTCCTATTGCTTCTCTGAATATCTTTTTTGAAGGGGATTCTCCCCCTTCCTATAGATAAAATATTCAAACCTAGTTTTTGCTTCTTCAACTATTGTGCATCATAGGAAGAAATATACACCTAAGAAGGACTATATTTTTCTTGATGCACCATTGGGGGAAATTTTTTTGGGTTCAAGCTCTATTGCTTGAGTTGTTTCTCTCTAGTTTTTTTCCTTTGTGTTTTTTCCATAATGGGATCATGGTCCTTCCATACTTTTTAATAAAAATCATGAGAAGGAATAGTTTCAAATTTTGTAACAAAAAATATGGATCTATACTCTTCCAAAAACTCTATAGAAATATTGCATCGATGAGTTAGATGAGTTGAATAACTTCGAGTACAATAGAAGAATCAAAACATATACCAAGTTGTTTAGAAAAAAATTAACACACCAAATGCCATCTAAGTTATATTTGATGAGTCAAATAATTTGTCTCACCATGAAGAAATTGATCTAGCAAAAAAATATTCTAGGCCTTAGGAAATTTCTACAATGTAAGTTATTTTGGCATTGAGCTTGTATCCTTCAATAAATATGTCCTCCATTGTTGTATCCTGAGTTATACCCATCATTGTTCAAACTAATAATTAAAAGTATAATACAGATTTGGCTCGACTGAAAATCAATAAGAATGAACTTGAAAGTAAAATTTGTTATTGAACCAAATATTTTTGATAATGTGGGCGTCTCTTACAGTTCTAGGATTTTGTACCTAAAGGAGGGAGGTACCAAAAATATTAATGGCTCACTCAAGAATATACCCTTGAGATTACAATGCAAATGAGATTGAAATCTATCAATGGGGAATGTTCTAGATGCTGAAAACTAATAAAAGAGATTAACTACTAATGCAAAACTTAGGAAATGCAAGATGTTTGAAAACATGTTGTGATGCAAAATGACCTAGAAATGCAAACAAACTATAAAAAAAGACTATGAAATTGAAATTTTGAACCTAGAAACTGGATAAGGATGGAATGGAGATCTAAAATCCTAAAGAATTCACTATTGAAGCCAACTGTGACTCATACACAAAGCTAGTTGACTTATTCCAATTTCGGGAAGATTCTGCTTGAACAAGTTTCAAACAACTAAGTATTCAAAAATGCAAAAAATATTTGTTTGAACCTAGAAGTGGGAATAATTTGCCACTAATGGTGAATTAATCCACTTCAGGATTTTAGGAAATTCTAAAGTGGAATCTATAGCTCCTAGTCTACACTTTTTCTCCTAATAGGTTTCCAGATCTGAAACTATAGAATTTGGTCCGTAGGTGTTCTCCAAGCTTCTTTTAGGGTTTTGACAACTTTGAATGACTTCAAAAATTTGTTGAAAACTTTTTCAATCTTGCTCTTTAACAAATATGCAACTTAGACCTACAAAACACATGCAAAGAGAGGGGAAAATTGTTGAGGATTAGTGAATAGGGGTTTTCCTTGGTCAAAACCTAGTTTGGTCATTAAACCCTTGAAAATGAAATGAAATATGAAAAGATAATGATGAATGAACAAAAGAAATGTTATAACTCACCAAACCCTTGAAGTAGAATTCTAAAGACATGCAAGGAGAAGATCTAATGGATGTAGACTTGAGGATGCTTGAAATGATTAGAATTCTTAAGTGATGGTTGATTAATTGATGGAATGATTGAGGAGTTAGAGAGGATGAAATGAGTGGAAAAAACCTATATTTATACTTTGACTTTTGATCCAAAGCGGACTCATTTTCTCCTAGTGGTGAATGGGTCCCACTTAAGGAATTTTAAGTGGGTTTCAGAAATTGGATGTTTCAAATGGTGTTTATCGAGTTTATTCTAAAAAATGTACTTAAGGCCTATAAGTGTAAAATGGGTCCAATTAAAGCATTAAAAAGGTTAAATTATTAATGAAAAGCCTAGAAAAGCATGAAAGTTTGTTACAACACTTTACAACACTTTGAAATAAGGCTTGGTAAATGATAAAAAGAGGTTATTTAGGTGAAATATATTAACAAGATCCTAGAAAAGTGTGAAGGTGTGTTACAAGACTTCACAACACTTTTGCAAGCCATCATAAAATTCTAATTAATTCGCAAGGGCCCAAGAACTAATGTGAATGTGTTGACCACATTACAACACTAAATCAAGGAAAAACTAAGCCAACATCCACAAGAAGGACCCAAATGAGTGTGAAAATGTCGAAAAATCCATTTTTCTATGCTACACTTATAATGTTGGTACTATGGTCTAGTCTAAATGGTTCGATGAAAGTAAGGTAATATTGGTGTTGAGCACACTCAATATCATTTTAGTCCAAAAACATAGGTTTTACTAGATGTCAATAAAATATATGTAAGACTACAAGTTTTATTTAGGACCAAGTTTACTATATCAAATGCCTATAATTTATTCAACCACATGAAGTGAGACAATCCCTCATAAAATATGATTATCACAAAATAAGTGGGTATTGTCACTTCATATTTAAGAAGCTCAATTAAGGATATCAAGGATGATGAATTTCTATATTTTTCTTTGAATCATTGAAAAGAAAGCCCTTCAAATTTTATAAATATTTTTATTTTAATGAAGAAATATATAATGACTTTTATTTTTATGAATAGTATGATAGATCTAATGGCTTAATATTTTATGAATATTTAGATATATATAATAAATTTATTATTTTCCTATTAAATAATTATTTAAAAATATATTTCTAATGCTTTAGATTTGACAATCTTATTAGAATTTTGAATGAATATTTAGGTATAAATTTGGCATAGATGTTTTAGCATCTACTGATTTGAAGATATATTTATAAAGTTGACTACGTATTGTAATTTATGCATCTCCCTTATTTTTAAGGGTTGATTGATTTAAGCTATTATAAATCCCCCCAAAAGAACAATATCTCATGGAATTTTGAAGGTGTTACTTGCATTCATTTTTTCCAAATTATTAGAGTTCATTAATCAATTATTAGGTCTGTCAATATCATATTTCAAGAGAATGATTGTCTAGTGTGGGCCAACCCCTTAATATTATGACTCCTATTGATCAAGATGTCAAAAATTTGTAGGTTTCTAAAGATAGATCAAATCAGACATTAAGAAGTGCTCGTGTTTCTAGGTATTCTCGTGAAACAAATCAATACAATGTTACAATGTTCATGGTTATTTAATTATTATTATTTATTAACATTTTTTTATATATTTAAGTAGTAATTGATTTATATATAATTATATATTGTATTGAATGTGTGATGTTGATTATTGTGAAATCTCTCTTTATTCAACTAAATTTGTATATAATCACCAACTTGAAAGGAATGATAAATGTATTGTTAATTCTAGATGTCTTATGAATTTGGCTATGATACCAAATTTAATGTCACTATTCACCTAATTTATTTAATTATAGTATCAGATTTAAAATATTAAATATTAGAGTTTGATTAAATTATAATATGTAATTTTAACAAAATAAATGTGAATAATCAATGCAAGCTACAAACATATGACTATTTGGAATGAATTTTAAGTTAAATAGCTAACAAAATAAATTGAATAATGCATCCACATAATTCAATCATATCAATATCAAAATCATATATATATATTATTTGAAAAAAAAATTAATATCAAGGTTTCCTTGAATACATATCTTTATTTGAATGTGTAAAAAATCCATAGAATTCCACAGGCGCTGATCAGTGGATACTAATAAGTAAAAATTTAGAAGTGTTCCACGTGCTCATATTTCATCATCATACCAACTATCTTACTGTAACTTTGAAGCATTTTGAACGGACCAAATCTGAGTCCGTATGTGAAAGTTATGGTCGGTCAAAGTTGAGGGTTGACCATGATGATGTGGCAGGAATGATGACGTGGCAAGAATGATGACGTGGAAAAAATGAGGACATGACTATTTAAAATATAATTTAAAAGCTAAATTCCCTTAAATTTAAATTATTAAATCTTTTAAGTTTTAAAATCCCATACTATGAGATTTTTAAGGGGTCTTAGAGATTTTTAAGGATATTAAAAGATTTTTAGAGGATTTTAAAAGATTTTAAGGGAGATTTTTAAGGGCTTGAAATATCATAAAAGATATTTTAAAACTAAAATTAACATTAACCTCCAAACTTAAAACAAATTTAATCCCTTATGATTTTTATAGCCCGAAATTATGAGGGCCATGAATATAAGAGACAGTTTGGTTTTATTATAGTTGTTAAAACTAATATTAAAACTAATCAACCTCTAAATGGCTTTCCTATGAGAAAAGACAAAAATAAATAAACAATATGGAACCCGAATGGTAGAATATGTTTTTTTAAGGGGGTAATGGTTGAGATTATTGTTTTATTTGTAAAAATAAGGGAAATTTGTTGTAAGGGGGTTATTTTATTAAATATGGTGGTTTAACCCCATATGGGAAAATTATGTATAAAAAGGGGGCAATTTAGGACTTGGGATAAGCAAGTGGTGATTTTTATGAGAGAATTATAAATTGTGGAGATAATTTTGTATGGAGAGTCTGAGTGTCTGAATTTGTGCATTGAAGGAGTGTTACTCTGCTGCACTTGAAAGAGGAAGACTTTGAAACTCTTGAAGACTCGACATTGTATTCTATTGATGCCTTGTAATCAGTTTGGAGCATAATCAAGGATCGGTCACTCTTTGGAGAGGGACCCAGAGATGTAGCCATATTGGTGAACTCCATTATGAAATTTGTTTGCAATTCTCTCTTCTTCTCTCTCTCATTCTAATTTTCACCTTAATTTTTAATGCATTATTTCAATAATGTACACATGTATTGAATTTCCATTAAGTTGTTTAGATTAAGCATTCAATTATGCAATTAGTCTAGATCCTAAATCAAATCAAATTGGTATCAGAGCTTTTGGTGACTATTATTGTAGTTGGTTTTGAATGCTAACATGATCCAGGATTCAGAAGGGCAAAGGAAAGCTTGAGTTATATAATCTTGAGATCGAGAAATGAAGAACTTTTCCAAAAATGTCTGTGTCTAGAATGGAGGTACCCGAAGAACTCAGTGAGTAGGAATTTCAAAGAGCTTTTTGGCAGATGAGAGTTGCATTGGAGATGCTACTCAAAAAAAGGGAAGAACGCATGAAATGTGAAGAAGATCATGGGGATAGTAAAAGCAAGAAGAAGCAACCAGAATCTGGTGATGAACCCCCAAAATATCCTCCATCTACTCCTTCTTCTCCCCCTTCTTCTCCTTCTTCTTCTACACATTCTCTTTCTACTAATCCATTTAAGGG
This sequence comes from Sequoia sempervirens, assembly GCA_007258455.2. NCBI lineage: Eukaryota > Viridiplantae > Streptophyta > Pinopsida > Cupressales > Cupressaceae > Sequoia > Sequoia sempervirens. Next base: position 6,337 of record VDFB02078259.1, read on the forward strand.
TGTAAATAAGCCTAAGATTAAATTGGATGTAAAATTTGAACTATCTAAGTATTATGGTGAATTAGATGCTAAAAAACTAGATGATTGGATTCAACAAGTAGAAGTCTATTGTAGAGTCCAAAGCCTCTTTGATGATGTTTCTAGGATCTAGTTAGCTACTCTTCGGTTGGGAGGTTCAGCTCTCACCTGGTGGGAGAGTAGGACTAGAGTAGAAATTTCACAGCATGGTAGAGTCAATTTGTCTTGGTTAGAATTTGTTAATGCTCTTAAAAAGTATTTTTATCCCCTAGGCCATATGCAACAGTTAATGATGAACTGGAAAACTTTTAGGCAAGGGAAAGGACAGTCTATTCAAGATTACACCCACAAGTTTCGTAAAAGGGCTATTGCATTAAATGTACCTTTGTACACCTAGGATACTTTGTTAAAGTACATAGGAGGTCTTCACTCATATCTCAGACATTCTATTTTGGTCTTCAACCCTAGTAATTTGGATGAAGTTTGTGTCCAAGCTACACATTTAGAGTCAAGAGGAAAGGGTTCTTTTATTGATAAGTTTGATAATGATAACTTTCCTAAAAGAAATTCTCTAAGGTTGTAGAGACAGGAAAAGGAAAGAAGAAAACTATAGTTAAGAAGGATGTTTAGCTTTCTTGCTCTCATTGTGATAGGAAGGGTCATGATGAAGATCACTATTGGAAGTTGCATCCCGAGGCCCGAGGCCTAAGTGGGCTCAAAAACAAAATAAAAAATAGAAAGGTAAGGAGAAAGCCACAAATGTTGTTATGGATCTTGATTCCAATTTTGATGATGAAACTAAGATAATAGCTATGGGTTTGAAAGGTAAAGCTCCTATTTCTAGTGTTTCCTTTGATAGTTGTGCTTCTACTTCTAAAGTTAAAGATGTCCCTGAAGAAAAGAAAAGAAATGAGCTTTTTCATTTAAGGGTTGTTGCTAAGAATACTAAAATTGATGCACTCATAGATAGTGGCTCTCAAGTTAACTTAATTTCTGAAAATGTTGTAAGGAACTTGGGATTGAAAACTACACAACATAAGAAACCTTATCCACTAGGTTGGATTTGTGAGAATGATAAGTTACAAGTAATAAGGAAATGCAATTTGAAATTCAAAATCACAAGTAAGTTTGTGGATGAAGTACAATTTGATGTGGTTCCACTAGATATCTGTGGGATAGTGCTAGGTAGCCCTTATTTATATGACAAGCTATTTTCTGAGGAAAAAAGATCATTATCATTTCGTTTAAAAGGGTAATTCAATATATTGTGTACATTCTCCACGGAGTTAAGGCTGGGTAGTTCTTTTACAAACGCGGTAGATTGAAAAGAGATTGATTAATGCAAGTAAGATTTAACTCCTTATGTGCAATAAATACGAGGTGGTTCTAGACAGGAACTTGGAGTAGCTAACCAGGGTTAAATGTCATGGGATGCACCCACAATACAGCATCAGGGAATGGTGATTGAAAGCATTGATAGATCCTTGGGTAAAAATGCTTCTATTAAAAAGATAGATATGTTGTTGATTTATTCTTTTTCATCTCTACATTATTGTTCAGCTTGATGCTAGTCAATATTTGTTGGTTAGTGGCTACGACAGTTGATGTAGATGCTTATGGAAGTGATAAAGTGATGTTTATGTTCAACAATATTGTTGCAGTCTTCATTGTGTTTGTGAGCCAGGTATTCAGATGTACAGATGATATAGGACAAGTGGAGAGGCCAAGTCCTCACTTAATGTTTGAATAAATGCCACTTTGGAGGTCAAAAGTTCTCTGTGAGTAGGGGAGGCGATCCGGGGGATATTTTCATTGAAAATTGAAGTCTCTCCAATACTCCATATTTTAGTACCATCAAAAAGAGGTCAACGTCCTAATTCCAGCGCAATTTGAACGGAGTGAAAAGGAGTCCGTTTGCACAAGTTATGGCTAGTCAAACTTTTGGTCAAACTGTAATTAGGGGCATCCAAAAGGCAAAAAAATGATTGTTTCAGAAATTGACACAAGTGGCGTCAAGTCGAAGAGCTTGTCGAGATGATTTTGGCAATGTTCGTTTCGTCGAAATCTGACGTCGTATGCTCGAGATATTGGCAGTCAAAGTTCAGTTGACTTGATGGTACAATAGGTGATGTCATCAGTCAGTTTGTACTGTATGGAATCCAATGTGGACAAACTAGTGTGTGACACGTGGCATTTGTACAGACCAAACATATTGTGACATGTGTCCAACCGTACAGGTGACGTGGCATCATAGTACTCCAATCAGCATTACGTGGCAGCTAAGTCAATGCACAGTGGCATCCCAGTCAGCATACGGTGGAGTACACATCAGGCAGGGCAGCCAATCATAGCTAGCCACGTGGCACCCTCCTGGTGCAACATGTGGCTCTTCGCAACCCCTCCATTCTTCGTCGGTGTTGGTGAGTTCAGTTAGCAGTTTGTTTAGCAAAAGTTTGTTAGAAGGCTCGAACCCATGTCTTCGAGAGTAATAGCCAAGCCGCCCACCGTTGCACCACGGATGTGCACTCTAATATGCATTGAACTCGTGTTTGTTTTGTTAAAGCTTTCGGCAGGTGTAGAGACAAAGATGGAGGCCGATGAGTTTGGAACCCATAACCACCAGGCTTGCAAAATAGAGACTCACCGTCATACCACCAACCTTTCTTTATATGTATAAGGTGTCAGTTTTGTTTTGATGTATGATTTGGCCCGAATTTGTAACCAAATGGCCTATAAAGACAAAAACAAACAAAAAGCCACCTAACAAATTGACAAAGGGGGTTAAGAAAAAAAAAAACTCTTGTACGAGTTGTTAAGGGGTTTTTTATTGTTGTTTTGTAATCATGAAGATTTTTAGCCTTATTAGGCTTATCTCATGTATAAATAGGGGTTTAGATGTGAGAGTTTTTTATGGAGATTTTTCAAGTCTAGGTGTTTGGAGGAACAAGGAGATCTTTTTGTGGAGATTTTTGAGCCATTTTCGTACGACAGAGTATTGTTATGCTGTTGAAGTGCTAGGAGAATGGTCTTGGTGCATTTGTAATCCTTTTTTGGAGATTAATCGGATCGGTCTCACTCTATTGGAGCAGACTCGAGGATGTAGTCCCAATTGTGGCAAACTTCGTTATCAAATTGTTTGCACTTTTTCTCTCCTCTCTCATGTTCTGATTTTCACCTTAAGTTTTCAATTTTTATGCATAATTTCTATAATGTATGCATGAATTATATTTCCATTAAGTTGTTATAATTAAGCATTCAGATTCGCAATTAGTCTAGATCCTATACAGATCACTAAAGGACTGAAAAAACCTCCAAATCAAGGTGTGAAGGACTGAGAAGCCTCCAACCAAACAAAGTCCTGAAAAAGAACATGTAGAACACCACAAAAGCATGAAGAAGTTGCAAACACTGTCGAAGAATGACTACTATGGTGCCGAAGAACCTCCTCTAAAGATAGGATGATTAAGATAAAAAAGACAACAATCTGCATGAGTTCCCCCAATGACACTACTCAAATAAGATGGAAAGCAAAGGAAAATACACAGACTTGAGGTACATATGGTAAAAGGTACCAAGAGTCACGAGAAAAGAAGCCCGATCCTTGAGAAAATGGAAGGTTGCCTCTAGAAATAGGAAGCAAAAAGTGTCCATATAATTAAGTGATCCATCTCACCCGAAATGCATGGGTAACTAGCAGCTACATCCACCTAGTACATAGGAGCAAATACTATATGCATAACTTACTCCAACGAAACCATGGAAGCATTAACACCAATAGTAGAAACCCCCCCATAATGCTAAAAAGGGAAAGGCGAGACAGGTGCACTAAAAATGAATGCCTAAAAGTAGTGCATAGAGAGGAACCAAGAGCATGTGAAGGTGCAAACATGAAAGTACAAGCTGATAGAAAGGATGTGAAAACAAAAGTCATATACGCATGAGAAAGGGATGAAGGCAAACAATGGCAAACAACAACCCCCATGGCACTTTATATCATAGTGCGAGTACAATAAGGCACAAAGTGATGTGCAAGAATCCCAATACACATGTACAATAGCATGACACTTTATTTCAGTGCATTTACAAAAGAGAACATGCATGAAAAAAATGTCTACAATGCCCACAAAGGACTGAAAACTGGAAATACATATAGAACAGCCAAAAATGAGTCATCCCACGCAAACGAAAAAATTTCCAGGAGCTAAAGCGTCTAAGTAATCCACCAGAGTGTGAAAACACAAAAACTGAATAAAATGTACCTGAGAGAACAATCTATAAAAGTGCATGGATGGAATTGAAGAGCTCACGAAATATGGTTCAATGCCACTAAGATCATGAAAAAGCGAAGAAAATGAGTAAAAATTATCAGCTCGAGTTAGAAAAAGCTCCTTTATTCAACAAACAGTAAGGTCTTTCAACAGCAAAATAAAGTGATGAGACTCATACCACTGGAAGTTGATGGAATCAGCTTTCTAACGATATCATTTTTCAAAAATGATATCATTGTCTCAAGATACAACCTTTGGAAAACGTGACTCAAAGGGGAAAAACATAACATTAAGTTGTGACCAAACAACCGTGTAACAAAACCACAGAAACTAAATTTGATGGCCAAATGGCGATCCAACCTTTTTCTAAAATGGACTTATTAAAAAAGAACTTTTTTTTTTTAAATCAAAAAATTTACAATGATTTTTTTTTGAGAAAAAAAATCTTAAAAGAAACATTTGAAAGTAAAAAAAATTGGGGTGGAGCCCGCCCACCTTGCATGGGTTCCAAGGTTGACAGATGATGGTATTAAAGCCACCGTTGGTGGATTTAAGCTGCTGGGTGGCGGTTTTAATAGCCACCATTGGTGGCTAGTGGAGTGGGCCCATAGGGGTGAAGGGCTCGAGGGCTTGCCACCGCAGGGTGGTAGGTACCCTCAAGTACAACACCCAAAAAAAAAATTCAATACAAACATTTTTAAAAAGAAAACCTGTGTGCCTATTAAAAAAGTCTTAAATATTTTTTTTTTTAAATTTAATTTTTTTTATTTGCAAGAAAAAATCAAAGGATTTTTTTTCTCCATGCCTAAATTTTTCCTCAATCCACATGTAGACGGTGTACAAAATCATACGGGTAATTTTTTTTTGCCTCAGAAATCAACTGGACCAAATATAGGTGAGTTTACATTTGATCTTTAGGTTTTTGGCCACTCTGAGTGCAACGGTGAGGTCCGCTTGGGCTCAAAATGCCCTGAAAAAATAGACACCCCGTAGGTTTGGCAAAAAAAAACCTTTCTTCAAACCCTCACAGATCTGACAAACGAAAGCCAAATTTGACAAAACAAAGGTCAATCTTGACTATTTTGGTAGCTTTGGATTCAATGGAGAGGTTTGGTTCATGCCAAAATGCTTCTAAAACCATCCTCCTCCATAATTTGCAAAGAAAGCAAAGGGGATTAAGATCTAAGGCATGCAACCCTTGTTGAAGAAGAAAACCTCATAAATCGAGAAGGGGTTTGCTAAATCCACGCTCTGATACCATGTTAGAATTGTGAAACAAGCACAAAACCATGAGCCACAAGATCAAGCAACAAAAAAATACACCTTCCATGCAAGAGATCTGCAAAAAAGTATATGCAATTATCTTCAACAAGAAAAAGCTACAAAAGAGAAAACTTTCAAGAAGATATGAAAGCTACAAATATTCTCCCGTTAATAATTACAATGAGGTTTGAATGCTTATAAGATCAAATCCCTAAATGAGAAAGAGATAAGATCATGACTTGTGTCAACATCACATGAGATGTGACATAATGATCTAATATTAACTCAACTAATAAGCATTCCTAAGTTTAGCTTAAGTGTGTGAGAATAAATTAGACTAATAATTAAATAAAGATTAATTAATTAATAGCTAATGTATGATAACTCTAACATGAGGGAGCTAATGGACTCTAGGGTCCCCATCCCAACACTTTCCTTTACAACAAAAGGGGTTGTGATATGCTCAATATTTTTCCTAGCAAGGGTCTTTGTTTCTAATCTTGGGAATGATGTGTCCCCTCTCTATCATGTGCAAAGCCCCCACCTCTAGACCTTGAAACTCATGCATGTCAAAGTAGTATGGGTTATCATTGAGGAAAAACTCACAATAGAGTTTCCTCAAAAAATGATGTGGGACCTCATTGTTTTAGTATGGAAGATGATAAAAAAGTTATCTACCACCTCTCCCAAAAAATTTCCCTTATTTCTTGGTGTTGGCACCAATGGATAGTGAACATTAAATGCAACTACCAT
>VDFB02078261.1:0-16772 GCA_007258455.2 Sequoia sempervirens
TATATTCTCCATCAAGCCAAGCAAGTTAGGGTTTCATCATTGCAAGTCATCAAGATAGCCTCCTAAGACATTCAAGGGAAGATTCTTCATGTTTTGCTACAAAACTTCAAGATCAAACATCGTGGAAAGGTATTGACTCCATTTTTACATGCTTCATTACATTCTTTCATCATTTTGGTTTAATTACCTAAAAGGGGTTTGACCAAGGAAAACCCCCATGCCCTAACATCCAACATCTTTCCTTTTCTTCTTGTGTGTTTGTAGATTTAGACATCTTGGAGGCTTAGAAATCATTGAAGATTTCATTGCAAAGTTTTTCAAGTCATCTCTTCATTGGATAATTTAAAATACCCACATAAAGTCACTTTCAGGTTTGAATCCAACAGTTTCAAAACCCAACACCAGGAGAAGAAAAAAGTGCAGAACGAAGGTTCATGTTTCCACCTTTGAATCTTTAGAAATTAAAAAGTGGACTCATTCACCATGGGTGTTGAATGAGTCCCACTTCCAGACTTATTTTTGGTTTTCTACATTTTTGGTTACCCATTTGTTTGAAACGAGCTCCGAAACGATTTCACAAAACTGGGACTAATTCACCTAGAATGGCGAATGAGTCCCACCAGGCCTAAAAATTAGGATCAGCAGCATTCCAAATGTCATTTCCAATCTCCATCAAGATCCTAGGTGCACATTGTTGTGCATTTTTTGCACACACCTCGCTGAAATCAGGGACCCTCTTTCGCTTTGGTTTTGGTGTCTTGGCCCTTTCATTTTGAGGTTTTGTCTTACCTTGGCATGTGCTTAAATGTTTATTTTGGTTGCCTAAATAATTCCCTAAGTTATTCATTGAATATCTTTGGTTCTGGGCAAATTTTGGGTTTTTACCCTAGTTCAGGACTTTCCACCCCAGTCGGATTTTCCCGGATCCTGTTTGGACTCTGGCTGAGCACTGTGGTTCAAAGATTTTCAGTCTTCATGGAATTCCGCGTGGGCCGGATTTTTTCGGATTTCGTCCTATCGTCGGGTTCCCGGATTTTCATGGCTGTCTTGTCGATTGAATTTAATGTCGTCTGTACCATTGGCAAGTGATGTATTTAATTGATTTTCGAGGTCTTTTGCACTATTATGCTTATTGTTTTCCATCGTTTGAGTTGAGGAGTGCATTCATGTGAGTGTTTGATTGGATTTGAGGCGTTGAGTTTGAATTATTTGATTTGCTGGTGATTTCTTTGGGGTATTGTCATTGTGCTCTTTGTTGGGCGCCATTTGATTCGCATTTGTTGCTTTTGAGATCGATCCTTGCTTCATCAATGGTATGTATTCAATTGCCTTGCTTTTAATTGATGATTATGGATAGTTGATGTTATAGAACTTTTGGGGCTCGAATTCTTGAATATTTGATCACTTCATGGCTAGGGTTGCATAACAGTGTTTGATTTATGGTCTCCCAAGTAATTTCTGAGTTTGTTTGTTTATTTGCATTTTGATGAACTTGCTTGAGAGCCATGATTTCCCCCTAGTAAGGAATTGACAGTTGAAATACTTGAATCCTGAGCTTGCATGTGCATTAATGGCAGATGTATAGGGTTTGAAACCTAGGGCAATACCATTTAATCCTAGTTCACCTCCCAACTGGCCTAGAATGCAAAGAAAATATATGAAAGGCCCATACCTAACTCGTCTCGAGCTTAAATCTTTGAAATTCATAATCGATTCATGAGTCTGGGAAAAATCGTGATTTAACACCGATGTTTGGGTTTCGCAGTCCCCTCGGGATTTTCCATCTCTGGCGGATTTTCCCGATCTCCTCCGTTTTTCTGGAATCTGCTATCGTTTTCAGAGTTTCATATATTCTGTGGATTTCTGTTGACCCCGGATTTTTCTGAAGTCCTGTGTCGCCTAGATTTTTTGAAGTTTACGAAGTGCCTTCCCCTTCGCAGAAATCCATCTCTGGCGGATTTTCCCTAAATCTGATGAAGTGTAAGGAAATATGGAATGGTTGGATTTATTAATGATTTATGATGCATTTTATGGCTATTTCATGCTATCTTATGATCTCCTATGTGGTTTATTGATTGATAATGATCGGATTTAATTGTTAGTAGGTGTTTCATAATTATTCCGCCGGAATCCGTTTGGCCTAGAATTTCCCAAAATTCCTCTCTGGCTCAGATTCTGCAAATGGTCCTGAAACCCGAAGTTTATCAAGATAATATTTTTTTTATGAGTTTTAATAACACCTTGATTGTATGAGGCTCATTTTAATGATACCATTGATGAATTAACATTGGTTTCCTGTGGTTTTTATTATGTTTCCTTTGTCAAGTGCAGGTTGAATCAAGCAAGGTAACAGCTGGAAAGGCTAGGGGTGACATGGAGGGATCCTCAGTGTCTGAAGCAGAAAGAATAAAGATGGACATCAAGAGCAAGATTCCAGAGAGTAAGATCACTTCTATCTGGGCAGAGGTAACTGATACCAATGTTGGGCTATGGGACTATGAAGAGTTCAAAGGTAGAATGGCAGTAGATGATCTTCCTTTGGTGGCTAAGAGAATGTTGGAATCAAGCTTGTCACATGTGGCCGATTTTCCTTCCATAGTCCAGTGCTATGAGCTTGTCCTCGAGTGTGCCAGACATTATGATTAGGATACACATATAATTATTGGTCCTCAAGGAAGAGTTGTTGTAAATCTGAATCTTGTTTCCATGGCCCAAACTTTTGATATGTCGGATAGATCTCATGTGGTGGCATTCAACATGAAGGCAGCTCAGGAGTACTATGATGAGCAGACTGTGAAATCCCAACAGCTTATCAATTCCTAGCTGGAGAAGCCTAAGTCTCATTATTCCAAGCTGCCTAAACAGCTATTCAGGGAAAAATTCAAGGAATATTATGATGACATCACTCTTCTCAGTAGGGTGGTTGGATTGAAGAATGCTGGCATGTTTGAGAATTGGATGTGCCATGTGATTGTGAGGATGGAACAAGAGAAGACTGACTACCATTGGGCAAGTGTCATAAGCAGAGTGATCCATGAGCAGTTGTCCAATGTGCTACAGAAAAATACCTTCACAATGACCTCATACTTGGTCTATGCTCTTGCAAGGTTTCATCCATACAAGGGATTGAGTACCAGAGGCACCTTTGGATAGGATATTATTTATGAGGTGTACCCTCAGTTTCATTTAGGAATTTCAAGTTATAGGAGGGTGAATGATGCATTCACCATGCATGTCACCAGATTGCTTCAGGGAGTAGAGCATACAAGGATTTTGGGCCAAGCCAAAGAGTTAATCAAGAAATATGTTGATTGGTTTATTCAATTCCCAACTTTCTCATACATCTAGATTGATGGTTTCCAAAGGGCCCCTTACAGACTTCCAAGGTATCCAACTGATCATATCATACTTCTGGAAGTCACTAGACAGATATGTGACTTTGATGCTATTGTCAAGAGGGACAAGCATAAAACTAGTTTTGGTGGAGATTTCCCATTAAGGATTGGCACTAGAGAGGCTTTTCCTTCCATTGGTTATGCCCAAGCTTCAGAGGAGGAGATGAGTACTCTTAGTTTATCTTTCCACTCCAAGAGATCAAGGTTTGACATCACAGGTGAAGCCCAAAAGAAGGCCAGTAGAGAATATAGCCATAAGGTTGATTTGGAGGAATACTGGGCCAATTGCAGTGATGAATTTGAGGTCAGGAAGAAGAAGTTCTCTTGGATCCCAGTGGAATTAATCTGATTATACAATGTGAGGGCAGTCTCAGATCAACTTGAGGATGATGGAAACCTAGTTCAGGATCATGCTTACGAGGTAGTAAAGGACAGGCCAATTGGTGATGTGGATTGGTTAGAGGAAGAGAAGATAGAACTAAAATAGTTGATGGATCCAGTCACCAAGTTTACCAGAATGTGGCTAAGGCACAAACTATGGGAGCTGGAGAATGAAGGTGTGCATTGCACCTATGATCTGATGGAAGATTTGGACCCTCACTCCACTTCTGAAGAGTCAACTGAGTAGGATCCTAAGGGAAAAGGTAAGCTGGATTCTCCATTCAAAATCAAGATTAAAGGTGTTCAAGAGGAGGTTCAAGAGACAGAAAAATAGAGAAATCCAATTGCCAAGAAAAGGTCAAAGACTAAGAGGTCTAAACAGAAAGAAATAGAAGGGAAGGGTCTTGAAGTTGATGTTCCTATGCCCAAAAGGAGAAGATTCATAAGACTGCCACAGAAGGAAGGCTCCAAAGTAGAGGAGGAGGAAGTTACCCCACCGGTGGTAAATGTGGAAAGCTCAGAGAAGGCATGAGTATATTCAAGGAGGTCTAGAACTCCTTCTCCCAAGGATAGTATGCCTAAGACAGACCTTCCTCCAGTTGTTTCTCATGAGGAGCAGCATGATGATGTTCCTTCCACCCATGAAGCTCAAAGCAAATCAAGTGAATCTGAGAAGGCCTAAGAACACCCAGACACTGAGGGGGAGGAGTTTCATGAGGGTGACCTTTATAGTGTAGAAGCTGAAGTAAAAAAAGGTAATGCAATCTCCCTTGGTTGCATATGCAAAGTCACCTATTGGAACTGAGGAGGTTAAATCACCTCCAAGAGAGGAAGAAGTAGAAAAGATTCCATCCCCTAAGCATAAGGAGGAATATGTTGAGGAAAAGGAGAGTAAGATAGATGAGACTCCTGAGGAGCAGGGTTTGAGTGAAGAATCACCTAAGGTTCAATAGGAGGAGGAGAAACAAAGCAAAGTGTAGTTGGAATCCATTGTTCCAGAGTGGTTGGACAAGGAGATAAAGAGAAAACAAGTTGTTGTGGAAGATACTCCACCAAACTGGGATGAGCTGCTAGCCAAGATTGGAAAGGACAAGAGTAAGAAGAAGGATAGGGTCATCTCAAGGATTGAAAGGGATGAAGCTCATAACAGAGTTGTCCACATTGCAACTCCTGCTCAGGATAAGAATAGAGATGAGGTATCTGCAAAATATTACAATGTGCAGACTTTTAACTTAGGGCCTACTTCCGTTGAGCAAGATATTGAAGATTATCAAGGTTCTAGTGCAGTCATCTTGGGCAGATTGAGGAAGGAAATAAAGACTAAGCAGGAGTTAAAAAAGGAAAATGAGAATCTCAGGAAGTGCTTGGAGGATCTAGTGAAACCTTTGCAATCCATTAACCCCTCGGTTTCTGCTATGAATCCTTTACCTCAAGAGACTATCACCGAGCTGGAAAAGATGAAGGCTTCCACTCTTGCTACTACAAATTGGCTACAAGGGGTGAGAACCAAAGGAAATGAGGCTATTAAAGATATTCTTTCAATAGGGAAGGATGCTATAAGGGCGATTGATTGGTTGAAAGAGGTGTTAGCTCAGGACAAAGAAGATACAAATCTCCTGCTGCAGAAAACCAAAACTATCATCGAGTACACCAAGGATAAGCTAGTAAGTGATAGAATTCTCCCTTCCTCCAGAGCTACTGAGCCTTGGGAGTGGTTTTAAGCATTGCAAATTAGGCAGAAGGTTCTGAAGAAGATTTACAAATAGAGGAGGTAGATTGATGATACCCTAATTGGTGTGTATAATGGATCCATTACTTTCTTTGAGATTATGACAGGGAGAAGGAATATTGCCCCTAAATATTTGAGTTTAGAACAATTGAGGAAGTGGTGGCATGATGTTTATGCCCTAATTAATGATGATTATGTTTATGAGCACCAGTTGGATGATGCGGCCACCTACATTGTTGTCATTGATAAGTACCTAACTTATAAGGTGGAGTGGGATAAGTCAGTGAAACAGTCAGGGGAAGAAATTGCATCAATTGAAAGGCAACTTAGGGTTTTTCCTTTACCACCTGTGGCCGACTTGGATAGGGTGCTTTTGAAATTTCATGAAATGTTGGATCAGAATAAAGACAAAGGGGAAGGTAGTTAATGATTGGCTACATCGAGATTTGAGCTTCCCTATTATTTTTCCATGCATTGGTCTGAGCTGCATTGGAGATCCTAGGCCGACCTGGATGAAGTTCATGAATTTAATGCATATTTTATTTTGAATTTCTCCTAGCCAACTTGTCGTGCCTATTTATTATTGTAAAATCCTATCTAGGCCGACATGTTTTGGGGGTTCTATAAATATGGCAGTTCACCTCATTTGTAAGGGTTAAGAAGTTTTAGACATAGACAAATAGAGAGATAGTTAGAGCAAGTTAAGTAGAGCAAGAGTTAGCAAGTAGTTGTTCTCAAGCAAATATTGTAACAAAAAGTTGGAATTGTTGCTACAGTGGACAATTTGATGCAAGTAATGACATTGTGATTTGGTACCATACTTGTGTTCTTATCTTGCATGGTTCCTGTTATTCTATCTTTAGAATTGCTTTGAGGAAGATAATATTTAGATTAGATTTGATTCAATAATGTTTATGGTTTGATATTTGAAGTGTTGCAGCAATCCTTGGTCCATACTTTTCACAACCAACTGATTGTTAGTTGCTTTGCAAAGTTAGCCTGGACTTTATATTCATTGTGCTTAGTTCAATTGTGAGGGTTTATTCATTTCAATTGCAATAGGGTTGTTTTAATGAATGTTCATGATTTGAAAATCTTAACACCTTAGAAGATTGCACTGTTTCTATAAGATTGCAGATCCATCTAGGTCAAGTAGAAATTATTTTTGAGGGATTGGTCCATTTCGAGTGTTGGTCATTTGCATTGTTAATCTTAGGTTTAATATTAAGTTTAGAAATCTCTTTGAAACCCTCATCTTTTGTTATTTCTTTTTTCATTGGATTAAATTTAGGATTGAAGTATCATCATATTGTTAGATCTGATAAATTGAGATTCAGTATTTTGCTTGTAGTAAGGTCCCATTGTGATTACCAGCATTTTCACATTTATCACTGAGTTGTGTATGCATTGTCAAGACCTGACATTAGAGACCTTGGGGTTATCTCTTGAGGCTTGCCGGTAGAGATTTACCTCTCAAGAGAGATAGGATATTATATTTTTTTTGAGTTGTTGTTGTGCAGAAAACATCATCAACACACACTTTCAGTTTCATCCATTTCTGTTGCAATTTGCATTCATTTCTAGGTATTTTCTGCATATCACAATGTGTTTTCAAACAACATGCATTTCAATAGTTTTGCATAAATAATCAATCAATTTTATCAATTTTTTTCATTTAGATCATTTCATTTAGACATAATTTCATCATGCATACATTAGTTTGAGTGAACCACCTAGATTTTTGGGTGTGGGATCTATCTCTTTCCTTTAGGTGAAAGACCCTAATTATGCAAAAGAGACTTAGCATTTCACACCCCTAAAATCTATGGTTCACTGCAACAACAAGTGAAGGAAATTATGCCCTTCACAAACAATTTTTTGGCCCTCTAATTATAGAAAATTTAGAGTAGAGAAAAATGCAGCTAACTAAGAAATTGTGTCTCCCAAATGCCTTGCAAACTAGTCGATGACTTGCACGTTTGCCTTGAAAATTGGTCAATGACTATAGGCTTTCCTTGCATATTTAAGACTTGTTTGAAAATTTGTGCACCCCAAACTATACAATTTGTAAAATCCAAGCTACAAATTTCTCTGGCAAGTAGCATTTTCTGCTCTTGCATATTTTTGCAGTGAAGTGAGGTGAGGAAGAGCACCTCCAAATCATGCCAAATGATGGCACCAACACCAAAAAATTTCCTTGGAACAGTCAAATATAGATTGCAAAAAATGGCTTGGAGAGGTTAAAATCACCCTCCTCTCAAATAGTCATGCTTGAAAAAGTATGAGTTGCCTCCAAATCATGGTAGAGGGTCTACAAATTAATCATGCCTCTATAAGCAGAGGTGACATTATTTATTTTGAGAGCAGAGATTATGCCACAAATTGGAGATTACCACTCAATAGTGATTTTGATGTAGAAAAAATTCCTCAAAAAAGTAAACAAGGATCTTCATATCTAGAGCTCTGATACCATGAAAGAATCCATGATTGAGATCCCACAAGCCCTAGATGATATTCTGAAGAGAAACTTGTCACACACAAATGAGAAATTACATAGAAAAATATGTGAAACAATAATGATTATTGATTACTGAATCGATTACTGAATTTTTACAATGAAGGATTGAATATCCCTATGTAGAATCAGGTGAACTCAACATGAGACCCTAAATGATGGAGTTTTGACTGAGAGAGGAGTGAGATAACAAAATGCATGAATCAATTAAGTGTCATTATCTTGTGTGCAACACAAAAAGTAGAGCAGTTGACTAATTGAAATGCATAATTAAAGCAATAACACTCGCAATAAAAACTAGATGATCTTTTCCTAAGTTTGCATTAAGTACTAGAGTAAATACTAATTAATCTACTCCAACACCCCCTGAATAAAAACTGAGGAGAAGAAAAAACTGATGAAGAAAGAGAAAATGAAGATATGAATCTCCCTCATAATGAAAGAGCTCCCATCCCAATGATGAACACCTGAAGATAGAACATGATCCACTGCCTGCAAACTACATTTCTCCCCTTAGGAAGAAAAGGATTCACAGGTGATTGGAGAAGCCAAACCAAAATAATGGGTGGTTTTGGAATCCAAATCCTAATGATGTGTGCCTCTAAAAACTGCTCACGTGTCCACATTTCAGAAAGCAATGATGTCGATCCAAGATCCTATGAAGATTGATAGAGAACAAGCTACAAAGGTGATGAAGATGGTGGGCCAACAGCGATGATGTGGTTTTCAACAAAGAGGAAAGGAGAAAATCCAGGTGGAAAAACTCCTAACTATTTATTCAAACTAAAGAAGAAAGTTGCAACTATTGAAGAATTACAAAGATGCCCTCCAGAAGGGATGATGCCATTGTTTATCCAATGCTCAATATTGTCCCACTAGAAAGAAACTCTGGAAGCACACGAGGATGCGACTCTAGAAGCTCATGTATTCAATTAATTAGAATAGAACACTTTTGGATGCCTATTGGAGGAACAGTGCGGAGCTCAGCAGTTAATTAGAAACTTTTAATATTCTAAGTTTGTTTATTCAAAAGCAAAATGAAAGAAACATATACTAGATGCTTTAAGTAGAAACCCCATATGGAACTTTATATAAGTTTGATTTTTACAAAGCTCCATATTTTCCAAAATCTTTATCATGTGGTGCTCGCAAAGCACGTACAAGTTTTAAAGAACCAAAAAGGAAAAAAGCAAGGAGCATGCAAAAAAAAGTAGGGAATGAAACATGCATGCATCTAGAAACAAAGGTTTACATCTGCCTCCATTTTGGTGAAAAAGCCAAAACATGCAAATTGTGGCCTCAACAACATAAATCGCACATCCAAAAATACAAACTACAACCTCGGGAAGGAAAATCATTCCTCCAAAATGCAAATTGCAACAATAAGAGGTTTGTGTTGTGCAATGCCAGATCGCCTTCCTCTTGCAGCTATCAATCTGCCCCTTTTATGGTTGTATCACACCTCTTATAGCACCTCTCTCCACCTTTGATCACTACAAATGTAGCTTGCACATAGAAACAAAGATTTAAAAATGTAGAAACAGAGGTGTAGAAATGCAAAAACAGAGAAGTGTAGATCCGCAACAAGTGAAGGAAATTACACCCTTTACAAATAATTTGATGCCCCTCCAATTGTAGAAAATTTCAAGTAGAGAAAAACACAACTAACTAAGAAATTGTGACTCCCAAATGCCTTGCAAACTGGTCGATGACTTGCAAGTTTTCCTTGCAAATTGGTCAATGACTACAGGTTTTCCTTACAGATTTAAAATTTGTTTGCAAATTTGTGCACCCCAAACTGGGCAATTTGCAAAATCCAAGCTACAGATTTCTCTAGCATGTAGCATTTTATGCTCTTGCGGATTTTTGCAGTGAAGTGAGGTGAGGAAGAGCACCTCCATTTTTTTCCAAATAATGGAACTAACACCAAAAAATTTCCTTGGAACAATCAAATGTAGATTGCAAAAAATAGCTTGGAGAGGTTAAAATTTCCCTCCTCTCAGATATTCACACCTACAAAAGTATGAGTTGCTTCCAAATCGTGATAGAGGGTATATAAATATATCATGCCTCTGTAAGCAGAGGTCACACGATTTATTTTGAGAGAAGAGATTATGCCACAAATTGGAGATTACCGCTCAACAGTGCTTCTGATGCAAAGAAAATTCCTCAAAACATTGAACAAGGATCTTCATATTTGGAGCTCTAATACCATGAAATATTCCATGATTGAAATCCCACAAGCCCTGAATGATATTCTAAAGAGAAACCTATCACACACAAATGAGAAATTACACAGCAAGATATGTGAAACAATAATGATTATTGATTATTGAATCGATTACTAAATTATTACAATGAAGGATTGAATATCCTTATGTAGAGTCAAGAAAACTCAACATGAGACCCTAAATGATGGAGTTCTGACTAAGAGAGGAGTGAGATAACAGAATGCATGAATCAATTAAGTGTCATTATCTTGTGTGCAACAAAAAGAGTAAAGCACTTGACTAATTGAAATGCATAATTAAAGCAATAACACTCGCAATCAAAACTAGATGATCTTTTCCTAAGTTTGCATTAAGTATTGTCCAGTAAATATTAATTAATTTACTCCAACAATTTTTATAACTAAAAAAACAAATATTTTTGGAATAGAAATTGTCGCTAGTGGATTTTTAAAATTTATTGAATATGTTAAATATGAAATATGTATTTTATTAGTCTGTGTCGTAGGCACTGAATTGAGACCTCGATCTCACTCAACTATTGTAGCTGCTTTGTAACTTACTTTGAAATTCTATATTATCTAGGCTCAATGTCTTCTATGAGTCTATCAACTCACTGGCCTTTTGATTCAAGGAGGTGGTTGCAACAACTCTTCCTCTTTCAATCCATTCTCCCTTCTCCTGCCTCTGCCTATAGCCCTCAAGAGTAAGACATAGCTTATCTAATTTCGCCTACAAATTCTTCTATACATATGCAAACTTTGAATTTAAATTTCAAATTTAATGTATTAACATCTGCACGTCAATGTCAGTAGTAAAAATTAAATAACTTCAATAACATTGACAAGTGCTCAATTAACGTGTGGAGGAATTTGAATTTTTTCTTGGATTTCTTTTTGGCAAGAAATTTGGACTCTCATAAATGGATTTTGGTTAGTTGGAATAAAATTTATCAACCTAAATAGTATGGAGGATCTTGGTTTTAGACAGACTAAGCTCAATAGTCAAGCATTGGCAACTAAATTGTATTGACATTAGTGCATGTTCCTTGACCAATCTTGAGCTATAATTTTTAATAGAAAAGTATTTGGGTGGTATTTCTAATGAGAATATTTCAAGGATGGATTTGTATGGAAAAGGTTCAATGTTATAAGATAATTTTAATAGAAAAGCTTCTATTATCAAGGATGAACTCTTTTGGATTATAAAAATGTCACATCCCCATGTCAACTACCTCCATGGTGGATAACTATAGGGTAAAACCTACAAAGTAAATGTAATTAAATGTCATAGGAATCCATGCACATATGGAGGAAAGGTTGACCAAGAGTGAAGTAATTTCTATGTAATTAATAAGGCATGGCATCCTCATCATTTTTTCCAACTTTTACCTGAAAAGAGAAGGAATATTAATTGAAAACTCTAGGTGTTGGAGAGGAAAAATAAATAAAGAGGGATGGCACCAATGCAAGCACCACATGAAGGTATGGGAATCCATCAATGCTAAGTGACTTGTAGAATGGTTTCCCTCCCTCATTTACTATTCACAGTTGCAGGTGGGAAAAAAAGAGAGACTAGTAGGAAATGCAAGCAGTTTGGACAGGAAAATGTAGAGAGAGAGTAAGGGGCATGAAGAGAAGGAAGGTAGTGGGAGAGAAAGAGGAGAATAATTTGAAGGGTGAGTGGAAGGAATATGTGGAATTCATTACAATTGTCGTAATAGACATATATGCAAAAATATGGGAGCAGGAAGAAGGGAAAATCATGAAACTCGAGTAGAGGAGATGCAGACAAGGAGTTACAAGAAAAAGAGGAGAAAATAGGCACCATAAAATGTCACCAAAAGGAGAGCTCGCATTGAGTATAGGTTCCCATCACATTATATGAAAATATAGAGCAAGGGAACAAGGGAGTGAAAAGAGGGAAAAATGTGAGGAGAAGAAGAGAATGGATGGGAAGAAAACATGGGCAAGAGGAGTCAAAGGGGATTGGAGGAGGAGGAGGGAAAACCAAAGTTTGGATTTGCTATTGGAAAGTGTATGAGTGTTGTACATGGAAATATTGGATGTGGTTTAAGGCACGATGGGTTAGTGGGAGGCTCACAAAATTCATCCCTACAACTTTGAGAAGGGCAGGTGCTATGTACCTCAGAGGGAAGACCAAAGGAAAAGAACAAGGAAAAGGAAGGAGATTGCAACGCACATGAGGACTGATGCAAGAACCCTATCCAAAAGGAAACCTCCACGAATTAGGTACCCTTCGTAGCAAAAGTTTGGTATTCATCTTAATGTATATTTTATTTCTTTGCATATTTACTATCCATGATATTATGCTACAATTGACCTCTTCAAACTGGTTGTGGGATGTGTAGATAGAGATTAAACCAAAAAAATGTAAGGGGGGAGTATTAGGTGGCAAAAGAAAATAATGAAATAATCACCTCTAGTTACACCCCTCACTTGTATGATAAACATGAATGAAAAATGTGGAAACCTTTCAAGAAACGTTTATGAATGAAAATCATACTCTATTAACACTTTTATTTCAAATAAAATAACTAAGAAAATTAGTTAAGACAAAAATTATTTTGAGTGTAAAATATTTTTACATTTATATGAACAAAGAAAATGAACAATACGTATGTTGTGCATAGACCCATGTTATATGTCGATAGCTACTATGAAAATTATTACATAAAGTAGAGAGTTGACCAAGAGGTTTTGCCACTAATTTGAACCAATACCATTTATTAATGATTTTATAGCAATGTCAAGAACTCTCCTCTTGCTAAATTTCTTGGAGGTGCCATAAGGAAATTTTATTGATAGCCTTGCAAGGATTTGAGGACTCTATTGCAGTTATACCTATTCATAAACTATTAATGCACTTGTAGTATAGCATAGAAGGAAAAATATTGTCATATGCTACTAAAATTTATAGCTAGCATTTTCCTATATATGCTTAACCTTGTCAATGACAACGAGTAACAAATGGAATGAATGCATGTAGTTAATATTGTTTTTGAATTTCACCTCTCTAAAGTAGATATAGGGTTTAATAGTAAGAATTGGGAATGAGTTATGGAAGTTGTAGCAGTAGAATAGATTAAGGGTGTAGAAAGATTGGTTAACCATAATATACCATACCTAGCCATAAAAAGGATAATATCATCAAGCTATAGATATTTTAAGTATAAGAATCCTAACATTGGAACTATTGTGTGAACTAAAGGAAGGGTACCATAGTTGTACTAGATAGTTTCTTGATTGAATAGAAGGGAACCATCATTTAATTCTATGGTGTTGTTGAAATTGAGTTAAGAAACAAACCATTGTGATCATATAGTATGACATCCTCGAATATCTTAGTTCTAACCATTACTTGATCATAACTAATTAAAGGTGTTGGGTGCATTTATTATCTAGTATGAGAACCAAGCTATTACAAGAATAACATATTATACCGTAAGATAAATTAAATCAAAAGGTTAAGAATACCATTACTATGAATATTATGGAGTGTATATTTTTACATGAAGATATGATGAGCATAGTGTTTCCAATTGTCTCAAGTATGACTCAAAAACTGATTATGTTTAACCCAAGTTTGTAATGATGGACATACCATTCAAGGTTTGAAAGGACATTAGGTGGCAAGGGTGAAAATTTCATATTTCATGAACTAAGACTATTTTAAAAGTGTTGGATTTCATTCTAGATGATGAAGGATATTATGAGATTAAGAATATATTATTATTAGATGTATATAATTGGATGTTGATCCAATGGATATAGTTTTCTCAACCATCTAAATTTGAGTTAAATATTGACTTTCCTTATAGCAATTTTATAACTATTATGTCTTTTAAAGTTCAAATTATTTTGCATGGCCCTATCAATGCATGATGTGTTCTAATAGAGATTGATGACAAGATTAATAGGATCATGGTGGTTGATCATATTAGTCAACTATCATTTGGAGCCATATTGGGGCTTCACATAATTATCACATTTATGAATAGATATTGAGTATTATTACCCTTACTATTAGTAAATGTATCCCAACTAAGATATTTATTCTACTAGGTTATCATCATACATAAATGCTTAAGGGGTTTCTTACTAGTATAATATATCAGTTCAAGATATCAAGAACCAATACACTTGTGATATAAGATCACCTAATCATATTTTAATCATAATTAAAACCCTATATTATAACTATTAATTAGAGACCAAATGTTTTTTAGTATCCTCAATAGGTAAATATAATGGTTTGGGATGCTCACAATGAATTGGGATTAATACCAATGGGAGGTCAAGATGAGATATGGATGACCTTTTTGGAAGTTCCTCAATATAGGTTTACTATATTGTGAGCTTAGTTAAATGTTTTCATACCCGTTGTCAGGGGTTTATAATTGAGGGGGATCCTTAATGAATCTTGGTTATGGGAATCTGTGTGTAGGTGTAAGAGAGGGGGACCAACCATGTTCAAGGCCCCAGGTCATAGAGAGCCAAGAGCGGAAGGCTGCCCCAACTTACCTCACTCTAAAGGGGTGTCTTAAAATGAGGGACAAGAATGATGAGGACTATAAGGTCCTTCAATCACTCTACGGACCCGAAATCTAGAATGGGGCTAGGCGAGTTAGTTTTTGAGTTCAACACTATACCTTAGGTAGCTCGCTACCCAATGATGGAAGCACAGTTTTGGGATGATAGCATGGCACACTAGTGTCTCTTAGGTGCGCTGGTGTCCATACGACAAGAGGACCAGAAACACAGTACGAACCACCAGAAAATAAGTTGATGGCCTAGCTAGTTATTTCTTAGGGGAACAAAACATAACTATGAAATAGGAAATATACAAACAAATATGATAAAGAAAATATATTAAAGCTAAGGTGATGAAGATAATCTCACAAAAGAGCATGTTCGCCAGCTAGCTCCAAATGCATGTCCACCTACACCTTTGTGGAGTGCCTTTAAAACTCTGCAAACACTAACTTCAAACAAGGGTTAGCACCTACAAATCTAAGAAACACTCCTATGAAATACCTTGCAAATGCTTTAAAAAATGCAACAAAGGATGAAATAAAACTAAAAGCATTATAAAAGCAACCACAAATTACCTATTCCATAGTGGATTGGTGTCACATGTGCTAGTGACCCTTTCCCAACCCTTGATCAATAGCTAAAATGATGAAGTGCAATGGAGATGAAAACAAGATTATTTCTCAAACCAAGAGAGTAACCTTGCATAAAATTGTGGATCCATGAATGAGAATGAAGGCCTTATTTTATAGATTTTCTTGATGAGAGATTGGCCAAGATGGTGAATGTGGGACTAAAGATCCTCTAATGAGAAGATGACACTTGTCAAATGATGATAGGTCAATGGTTGTGCAAGATTTGGGAAGAGTGCCCATGAGAGGGAGAATTTGAATTCAAATTTGCAATAAATTTTGAGAGGGGGACAAGAAAAACAGCAATAAATGCCATGTTTGACTTGTCATGTTGAGGGAAAATGAGGTTTTTAAATAAATCAATAAAATTGATTTATTGTGCAAGTGGAGATATCTAGAGAATGCAAGTGGGATGGGATTAACATTTAATCAGGGTTAGATTAAATAGATGATGATTATGCTGATTTAATGTTGATTAGGTGAGTTGACCTTTAGGATTTAAATATTTGATTTATTTAAATCAGAAAAGGATGAAATATGGATTTAATTAAATAAATGTTTGATCTATTTAATTAAAGTGATGATGTTTGATTTATTAAAAGGCTGATGATAATGTTTATTTGATTTTAAATAAATGATCCTAGGAGATGAAATTACCTAATGAATGGATGAAAGTGCACCTGATTAATTGATGAATGGTCCTAATGCGACATCTAATTTGACTGAATCCGATCAAATGCATAATGTTAATTTTGCATGTCTACATTTTGCCCCTCTTTGAAGCAATGTACTTGTGTTGGTTCAAAGAATAACTTGCCGCGATCGAAATTTAAAAATTTTATGATTTTTCGGATGCCCCAACAGAAAGAAGTACACTGGTACATTGCCCCTCGAGAGATCGAGCGAAAAGATTCGATTTGAGGGTCGTCCACCAAAGAATAAGAAAGGTTCAAAATGGGTGGTTATGGCCCCGGCTTGATGCAAAATGAGATGATTTTTAGATCTTAGAATAACAAATCTATATTATCCTAAACAACTTAAATGATGATATGATATAGAGATAGAATGGGGTGATGATGTGATATGCTGTGATTATGCAATGGATGAGTTATGAGATGCTTAGACTAATAGATCTATATTATGATGATGATGCATGTGAGATGATATGCAGAATTCTGATGATTTATGGATGCAAGATGAATGCATAATGGATGCATGATGGATGTATTGGTGATGATGATTAACTATTCATGCTGTGATGTTAGTGTAGAAGACATTAGATGATGACAAGAGGGTCCAAGAAGCCAACATTATGAGAGATGATGAGAAATGATGATGA
>VDFB02078262.1:0-23313 GCA_007258455.2 Sequoia sempervirens
CGATCAATGGAAACACAAAGGTTGAATCATGGGAAAATTCAACATAAAACGGGTTTCCCATCGCCTCTGGAAGCCTAACAACCTACCACCCATGACTATCCAACATAAAGTAACTTATATCCAAATCATGTCTAGACATAAAATTACCTCAAAAGTGAAATAAAACAAGAGGAAAATATGAACAACATAGATTCAATAGTATGCATAAAGAATCAAATCCAAAGAGTATTCAGGATAAATAAATAACTATCTAACATGTTCAAGATAAACTATAAATGTTTGTTCACTTAAACGTAGACACAATCCAATCCTACTAAAGATAATGTAGAGAATAATTAAATAATTAACTATAATTAAATGTATTTCTACCATAAAATCTTTTAATTAAATAAGCACTATGAAACCCTACAGTAGGAAAACCTTCAGATTTCTCTTAATTTAAGATTCCTAACTTATACCTTTATTTACTTCAAAATAATTAGTTCATTAAAATGAAACATATATATTTGTTATTTCAAAATAATAAATTTAACTTAGTTATGGGAACGAAACAATTATTTATTGTTAACTCACCTAAATAAATGCTAGACCAAGATTCTAATTTAGATTACCCAACGCATTTGACAAGGGAAATTAATTACTCTTTAATAATCTACCCCTTTTAACTATTCTTTTCAACCTTTTTAATCATACGAATAACTATTCTTCTAACCAAGTATCCCTTTTTAAATTCTTATAAGTAAATTACTATTACCCAAAATTTATCCCTAATAATTTATACATATAAATATATATCATAATCCTTAAATCATAAACACAATATATATATTGTAATCAAAGCTACTGCATTCAAACCTTCAAAATGGCAAACATATATACTTATATACTCTTAACAAGGAAAATATAAATACATATATTAATAGTTGAATGCCTTTTAAATACTACACTTAACACAGCTACAGAGATGGAATGTTAATTATGGTAAATACATATAGTTATATACAACGTATGCAACTCAAATTCCCAAATACTCTTAAGGTAACAATTTAAAGAACATTTTTGGTTTATCAATTACATTTCATTTTACACCCCATTAAGGCACAAAACAAAATTTTATTTTTATATTTAGATTATCAAATTTTAAAGTCACAAATAATAGAATCCCAAATAGCATATACTATACGAATATAACTCTCACAAAATTAGACTATTGAAATGACCATTAAGTGATGAGGGAAAAAGTTGGAGTGTCGTATGTTGGATAATAGTTGACTTCTAAATTTATAGATCATTTTAATGACGAATTTGTGAAGGTTGGAAAGGATTTTAATGTATCACTTGGGTTTCAAAATTTGCAGTTGCAAACTGGTAACCCCTAAACACAAAATTATTCATTACTCCTTGTTGACACTGTGGTTGCTAAGGATACAAGGCCCGAAAATGCAACTGGGGTTAGCTCCAAAGTATACACTGATGTTGCATACTCATTTAACAATGATGATGAAAATGAGGTAGTGAAACAAAAACCCAAGCCCGAGGTAAATGGAGGAGAATCAGGCATCTCATGAAGAGAAATGATTGTAGGATATGTACAATATGGATTTATTGAAAAGGCTTTAGAAACTTTCAATCAAATGCAATTAGCAGGAGTAAACCCAAATTTTAAAACCTTTTCCATCATCCTCTCTTCCTGCACCAAAATGGGAGCTTTACAATAGGGTATGGACACCCATCGAAGCATGGAGGATGGGGAAGCACCAATACTAAATTTGCAACCGCCTTGGTAGGAATGTATGCATAAAGTGAAAGCATAGATAAGGCATGAGAATAGTTTGACAGAATTCCTGAAGGAAAAGCAAAGCACATGAAAGGTAGGTGAACTGTTTGAAAAAATTCCTCAGAGAAATGTGAAGCGCAAACAAGGCACGTGAACTATTTGACAGAATAGCCAATAGTATATTGGTTAAGAAATATTAGCCAATAGTTCAATAAATAACATGTATATTATATATTGTCTATATTTTAGTGAATCTAGATAGTGAGAAAACAATTGGCACAAGATTAATGAAAGAAAGTAGGAATATACGAAAAATTGATAGGAAAATAAAGGGGCTTGGCCAACCCAAGTCTAAAATTAGTATATATGTCTTAGGGACAAAAAATGGATGTAGGGATAATAAAATAATTGGTATAGGCATGATAAAAATTATTTTAGGGACTAAAATCTAGATGGTGGGAAAGGATGATTACAATAAGAGTAGATTATATGCTCCCCTTAAATGATTGTCTAGTAGAAATTGTATTAAGAAATTTTGAGTATAATGGAAAGGAGAAAGGAAATAAATAAATGAGTAAAGGAAGAAATAAGAAGATATAAGGGTTTCCCCAAAAAAATAAAAATAAAAATTTCCTCTCATAGTGAAGGAATAAAAGATTATATTAGAAAATTTTCTTACTAAAAGAAATTATATAATAATATATATCATGAAATCAAATGCTTAGAGAAGTGTCATGGATGTATAGGAGAATGAAAAGAAATGAATGACACATGAAAATTAATAGTAGAGTAGAATACAATAAAGATATAAACATATAAAAAGTATATATAAAGCATGAAGGGGTTTGTATGCATGGGGCCAACATTATAAGTAAAAATATAAAGAATATTGCATGAATTTTCATTGTACCTCTTACATACCAAAATTCACAAAGGAAGAATGAGAAATAACAATTGGATACAACAAATAGGATAGTAGGGCATGGTGCTAGTTGGGTCAACAATGAAAATAATATTAGATACCAAAATAATTTGCATCGTCCTTAGGGAATTGAGAAGAGGAAACCATAAAATATGTAACATATACAATAGTAGAAAGAGAGAGATATCACAACTAAATAAGTGAAATTGTAAACAAATGAGTGTCAAGGCATGGGTTGGGTCTTTCATAACCAACATATTAAATAAAATGAGTGGGAAAACATAGGGAAGAGAGATAGAAAAATATAAAGGAAATAATTTAGTTCAAACTAAAAACATACATATAATAGGAAACACATGATATTCAATCCATAAAATAAATGAAAAGAGGTTCATCATTGAGATAATCATGATCAACCCACTTGATACCTGAGTAAACCCAAACAAGCTCTTAGGAGAGGTAGGAGAAAGAGGTGTGGGAATAAAGATAGAATTGAGAGGAGGAATATATTAGAAGCAAAACAAAACAACATTGTCAAAAGCATGAGGGAGTGAAGTGGGTGTCAAAAGAAAAAGAATGACATGGGGTAAGTTAGAAAAAAATCATCAAGAACACTAGTAGAGATGGTAGGCTTAACAAGATTTGTAGAATGTTATATAAGGTCCAAAAATTCATCAATTACAATAGGGAATGATGTAGGAGGAACTAAGAGGTTTGAGGGGGTAAGAATGGTTGGCATTTTTCACTAAAAGAGGAAACAAGGGACATACTATGTTTTTAAGTTTGGTTTGAGAAGTAAAAAAAGTAGGGATGAGGGTCTAAGATATTAGGAAAGGAGGTAAGCAGGTCTATGATAGGAGAGATGGTAGTAGGCGATTGTAGCATAGGGTGATTCAATGGGAGAGATAGGAGGATCAATGAGAGGAGGAATGGAATATATAAGAAGAAAATGTGACAATGTATAAGAAGGTAGACTACTTGAACTAATTTGAACTTTCCTTTGCATTTATTTTAGGTGGGTTGAGTTGAGGTTGGAAAAGAGGATAAAGTTGGGGAATTAGCTAAATTAGAGGCTAGATATGGGGTGTCAGTTGGGGTGGGGTTTGAGGTTTAGGCATGGGTTGAAGAAGAATTTGGATGAAATGATCATACAAGGGTTGAGATTGTAGGTTAGGTTGTGGAAGGGGTTAGATTTGGGGCTAAGGTTGGGGCAAGCATTGGTGTGTAAGAGGATGAGGTTGAGATTGAGGTTTGTAGGTTCTAACTAGACAAGATACAATATGAAGATGTTGGATGATAGGAATAAGACCTGGTGATTATTAGATCTATGATAGAAAGGAGGAGACATAATAGGGTTAGGTATACAAGGCTCATTGGAATATATGTTAAAACCACAATTAGGATGAAGAGGAAGATAATATACTTAAGTGGATAGATATCAAGAGAAGGATAAAAAGGAATGAATACAAGATTTAAAATTAATGTAACACTCAAATATTAACAAAGTATTTTACCAAGTATATAAAGGACCTATATATTTGGAAATGAAGTTAATATAAAAGTGACCATTCTTAGAAAGAGGTTAATAATCATAATGAGGAACAATGAATATCTATTTTTTATGAATAAACTTGAGACAATAATGAAGAATATATGGAGAAACTTGGATAGCATTGAGCCAAGGATGTCCTAAGAAAACACGTTAGAGATAGGAACTATGTTAAAGAGAACCTCTATATTTTGACAAACCACCATGACGAGAAGAATCACACTTACCTAATGTATTAAAAAATATGTCATCATAATATTATTAAATCTAAATATAATATTTAGGAATTGATAAACTAATAAATATCAATATATTATTATGGACACTAATTTCTATAATTTTACTAATAACTAATTTGTAAGTTTATTGAAAACTATTTATGATTCTCAAATATAATTATATATATTTACAATATTATTTTTATATCTTCACTTGTTGAGTTTAGTTTCACTATTAATTTGCTTCCCCTTAAAGTTGGTAGATGATTATCCTAACTTCGGTGTTGGAGTTGAGATCAAATAAATTTATACTTATTCATACTAATTAACTAATCTTCTTTTGCATTACTATGATCTCTACCATCATACTTGGGTGGTTGAATCTTCTTCATTTCCCTAATTGAGGGATCTACTCTTGTTATTTTATTCCAAGCAATATTGGAAGGAATTTATGATTCTCAATTATAAGTTGGGATAGGAATTTACTCATATATCTCCTTTACACTTTTCTATTTTCTCTTTAATTATTGTTGGTTTTCTTGGTTATAAACATGGTCATTGTTGGTTTCTTGGTCCTAGTTATGGAGCTGAGGGTAAGTGCACCAAGCTGTGACACAAAAATGGCTCTTAAGATGCCACTTTTCTTTTGAAATCGAAAAAATCTAATGTGCACGAGAAAATGAAGATAGTTATGCTCAAAATTTGAAGATGCAAAAAGAACAAGAGTTGAAGTGCTCTGAGTCTAGTTTCTAAGCTACTATTTTAAAAAAAAATTAATGACGATTAAGGGTTTCAAAAAGGGGGGGCAAAAACAGGTCCTATTTTTATCAAAAAAATAACATAGCATCTGAGGGCTCCCCCTTTTTGATTAATTTTTTTTAGAATTTCAAAAATGGTGAGAAATTAGCTAACACCATGTAGTTTATCCCCATTCTTTCGACTAATTTTTTTAATGAATAATAATATTTCATGAATTTTTGAAGTGGAAACATCCTGGAAAGCTAAAATTTGAGCGTGCTCCCCCCTAATTTTTTTGAAAACTAATCAAAAATTGATTTTTTTCATCATGTGTAGAATGGAGTCTAGTTTAAAAAAATGTATTTTGTTTCATGATTTGATGAACGAGTAAAAATCTATCCTAAAACTGGCACATGTTGATTTTTGACCAAAAAAAGGCAATAACAAGAGAAGTTATGGATGAAAACCTTAACTTAATCAAAACATAAAAAAATGTATATATTTAGATAGCTAAGAGAGAGCCTAATGTCATCACGATTTTTTTATAAACATGCATTGAAATATGTGCACACATGATGGTTAGCATGGCCAAAAATATGTCAAAATTTTGTAAATCCTAAGAAAATTACGTCCACAAACAACTCATTTGGCAAGTGCAAAATTTGGCACTCTCCAAATGAGTTGCTTTGATAGAAAAAAAACTTTGCTTTCTCTTTGCTCCACCACTTTGATAACGCTTAGAGTTTGCAAGTTGTGATCGTTGATGGATAGTTGAGGTTTTATCTTTCACAACCTCTCTGCCTCCTTCCCTCTTAACCAATATGTACCCATTCTCTCTCAACCCTCTCTAAGTCTCTCCTACACTCTCTACCTTGTCTTCCATCCTTAGGGTTTAAGGTATAGGGTTGAGGGTTTAATGTATAGGATAAACCCCCCTCAGGTCTCTTCCTCCCTCTATCCCTCCCACCCCTCTCTCTCAAGTCTCTCCCTCCCTCTATCCCTCACACCTCTCTCTCAAGTCTCTCCCTCACTCTACACCTTCCACCCTCTGTCTCTTGGATCTCTTGAACCCCCTCTCCCTCTCTCAAGTGTCTCCCTCCCACCCTAACTACTTTTGCACCCCCTCTCCCTCTCTCAAGTCTCTCTCTCCTACCCTAAATAGATAACTCTCTCTCCCTCACTCTATCCCTCCCACCCTTTGTCTCTTGGATCTCTTGCACCCCCTCTCCCCCTCTCAATTCTCTCCCTCCCACCCTAACTAGACAACTCTCACTCTCTCACTCTATCCCTTCCACCCTAACTAGACAACTCTCTCTCACTCGCTCTATCCCTCCCACCCTCTATCCCTTGGATATCTCGTACCCCCTCTCCCTCTCTCAAGTGTCTCCCTCCCACCCTAACTAGCAAAATCTCTCTCCCTCACAAGTTTCTTCTCTTTCTAGTCTCTCCCACTCCCTCTCTCTCCCTCTCAATTCTCTCTTAGGTCTCTCTTTCACAGGTCACTCTCCCTCTCAAGTCTCTCTCAGGTCTCTCTCTCTTAGGTCTCTCTCCCTCTCAAGTATCTCTCTATTAGGTCTCTCTCTCTCAGGTGTCTCCCACTCCCTCTCTCTCCCTCTCTCTTAGGTCTCTCCCTCAAAATATTCCTCCCACACCCTCTCCCTCTCTCAAGTCTCCCCCCTGCTCTAACTAGATAACTCTCTCTCTCCCTCTCAAGTCTCTCTCTCTCTCTCTCTCTCTCTCGGGTCTCACTCCCTCCCACCCTACCTGGATTACTCCCTCCCACCCTACCTGGATTCTCTCCCACACTCCCTCTCTCGGGTATGTCCTCAAAATGTATCTCCCACCCCCTCTCCCTCCCATCCTAACTAGATGGCTCTCTTTCTCAATAGTAGTCTCTCTCATAGGGGTTTCCTCCCTCCCCACCCTACCTAGACAAATATCTCTCACTCAGACTCCATCTCTCACCTCACACTCCTCTCCTCCCATCCTCCCTCTCTCATGTCTATATTTCTATCTCCTTTTCATCTCTATCTCTCTTAGGTCTCTCCTAGATAGCTCTCTCTTTCTCTGATGTAGTGGTCTTTGTCTCCTAGGTCTCATTCTCTCCCACCCTACCTAGACAAATCTCTCTCACTCTAACCCCATTTACCATACTCCCTCTCCCTCTCTCTCAGGTATTTCTCTCTATCTCTCTATCTCTATCTCTCTCACTCCATCTCCCTCTATTAAGTCACTCCCTCAAAATATCCCTCTCAACCCCCTCTCCCTCTCCCGGTCTTTTCCCCCCACCCTAACTAGATAGCTCTCTCTCCTAAATCAAAGTCTCTCTCTCTCTATCCAAGGTCTCCCTCCTCCCACCTACCTAGACTACTCTCTCTCATTCAAATCCCTGTCTCGAGGACTCCTCTCTCTCAGGTCTCTCCCTCAAAATATCTCTCCCACCCCCTCTCCCTCTCTCAGGTCTCTCCCTCCCATTCTAACTAGATAACCCTCTTTCTTCAATGTAGTAGTCTCTCTCTTTAGGTCTCACTCCCTCCCACCCTACTTAGACAAATATATCTCACTCCAACCCTCTCGCACACACTCCCTCTATCTCTCCCTCTCACGTATTTATCTCTCTCTCACTACAACTCCCTCTCTCAGGTCTTTGTCTTTCTCTCTCTCATATATATATAGAATATCTCTCTTCTAGGTCTCTCTGGTGTCTCCCTCCCTCTCTCTTAGGTCTCTACTTCCAAAATATTCCTCCCAACCCCTCTCCCTCTCTTAGGTCCCCACCCTAACTAGATAACTCTCTCTCCCTCTCCCAAGTCTCTCTCTCTCACTTTCTCCTCCCACCCTACCTAGAAAACCTCCTCCAAACCCCTCTCTCCTCCTCTCTCTCCTCTCCAAGTCTCACCTCTCTCTCTCTCCCTCTGGTCTCTCTCTCTCTCCGCACTCACTCAGCTCCTCTCTTGGTGCTGTCTTTCTCTCTCCTCTCATCCTGTCTCTCTCTCAACTATCTCTCAAGTGTTTCCCTCCTCTCTCAGTATCTCCCTCGAAAGTCCTCCCAGCCCCTCTCTCTCTCTCTCGGATTCTCCCCACCCCTAGCTAGATAACTCTCTCTCTCCATCAGTCTCTCTCTCGGGTCTGCTCCTCCCACACCTACCTAGGAAAATCACTATCACTCCAACCTCTCTCTCACACTCCATCTATCTCTCCCATGGGTCTCTCTCTCTCTCTGGTCTCTCCCTCCAAAATGTCCTCAACCCCTCTCCCTCTCTTAGGTCTCCCCAGCCTAGCCTAGATAACTCTCTCTCTCCCTCTCAGGTCTCTCTCTCACCTTTCTCCCCACCCTACCTAAATCGTCTCCTCTCTCCTCCAGCCCTCTCTCACCTCCCTCTCTCCCTCTCAGATTCTCCTCCTCTCTCTCCTCTCAAGTCTCTCTTTCTCTCTCACTCCAAATCCCTCTCTCAAGTCTTTATCTTTCTCTTTCCCTATCATCTCTCTCTCTCAGGTGTCTCCCACTCCTTCTCGGTGTCTCCCTCCAAAGAGCCCTGACTGTCTCTCTCTCAAGTCTCTCCCCGCCTAACTAGATAACTCTCTCTCTCCCTCTCAAGTCTCTCTCTCTCTTAGGTCTCACTCCCTCCCACCCTACCTAGAAAAATATCTCACTCCAACCCCCTCTCTTAGACGCCCTATCTCTCTCCCTCTCAATTATTTATCTCTCTCTCTCACTCACTCACTCCAAATCCATCTATCAGGTCTTTATCTTTCTCTCTCCCTCTCAGGTATCTCTCTCAGGTATCTCTCTCTCAGCTCTCTCTCTCTCAGGTGTCTCCCACTCCCTTTCTCTTAGGTATATCCCTCAAAATATCCCTCCCAACCCCTCTCCCTCTCTCAAGTCTCTCCCCCACCCTAACTAGATAACTCTCTCTCTCCCTCTCAATTCCTCCCTCCCTACCTAGACTACTCTCTCTCACACTCCCTCTCTCTCAGGGATCACCCTCAAAATATACCTCCCACCCCCTTTCCCTCTCTCAAATCTCTCCTCCCCGCCCTAACTAGATAACTCTCTCTCTCCCTCTCAAGTCTCTCTCTCTCTCAGGTCTTAGGGATTAAGGTTTATGGTATAGGATTGAGGGTTTAATGTATAGGGTAGAGGGTAGAGGGTTGAGGTTTGAGGTATTATGATTTAAGCTATAGGATTGAGGGATTAGGGTTGAGGGTTTAATGTATAGGGTAGAGGGTAGAGAGTTGAGGTTTGAGGTATTATGGTTTAAGGGTTGAGGGTTTAAGGTTTGAGGATTCATGGATTAAGGTTGAGAAACTAGGGTTGAGGATTTAATTGATAAGGTAGAGGGTAGAGGGTTGAGTTATTATGGTTTAAGGGTTGAGGGTTTAAGGTTTGAGGATTCAGGGATTAAGGTTGAGTAACTAGGGTTGAGGGTTTAATTGATAGGGTAGAGGATTGAGGGTTGAGGGTTTAAGTGTTGAGGGTTGGAGGTTGAGGGTTTAAGGTTCAATGGTTGAGGGATTAGGGTTGAAGGGTTGAGGGTTTAAGGTTTGAGGTATGAGTGATTATGGTTTAAGGTATAGGGTAGAGGGTAGAGGGTTGAGGTATTATGGTTTAAGGGTTTAGGGTTTAAGGTTTGAGGTTTGAGGGATTAGGATTGAGCAACTAGTGTTGAGGGTTTAATTGATAGGGTAGAGGGTTGAGGGTTTAAGTGTTGATGGTTGGAGGTTGAGGGTTTAAGGGTCAACGGTTGAGGGATTAGGGTTCAAGGGTTGAGGGTTTAAGGTTTGAGGTATGAGGGATTAGTGTTTAAGGTATATGGTAGAGGGTTTAATTAGTAGGGTGGAGGGTAGAGGGTTGAGGTATTACAGTTTAAGGGTTGAGGGTTTAAGGTTGAGAAATTAGGGCCCAGGGTTTAATTGATAGGGTATAGGGTTGAGGGTTGAGGGTTTAGGTATTAGGGTTTAAGGGTTGAGGGCTTAAGGTTTGAGGATTGAGGGATTAAGGTTTTAGGTTTGAGAGATTAGGGTTTAAGGTTTGAGGTTTGAGGGATTAGGGTTTAAGGTATAGGATTGAGGGATTAGGGTTGAGGGTTTATTGTATTACGGTAGAGGGTAGAGGGTAGAGGGTTGAAGTATTACAATAAATAAGGGTAGAGGGTTCTAATGTTTGAGGATTGAGGGATTAAGGTTTAAGGTATAGGGTTGAGGGATTAGGATTAAGGGTTTAATGTATTACGGTTGAGGGTTGAGGGTTGAGGGTTGAGGTATTACGGTAAATAATGGTTGAGGGTTTAAGGTTTAAGGATTGAGGGATTAGGGTTGAGCAACTGAGGTTGAGGATTTAATTAATAGGGTAGTGGGTAGAGGGTTGAGGGTTGAGGTATTACAGTTTAAGGGTTGAAGGTTTAAGGTTTGAGGGATTAGGGTTTAAGGTATGGGGTAGAGGGTTTAATTGATAGGATAGAGGGTAGATGGTAGAGGGTTGAGGGTTTAATTGATAGGGTATAGGTTAGAGGGTTGAGTGTTGAGGTATTAGGGTTTAAGGGGTGAGGGTTTAAGGTATAGGGTTGAGGGATTAGGGTTAAGGGTTTAATGTATTACGGTTGAGGGATTACGATTGAGTAGGAGCATGCTCATACATATTAGGATAAAATTTATGATAATTTGCCACTCTTGGTGATGTCTAGGGAAAACTTAACTACAAAAAGTTCCTCTCTCCTGAAACAATCTTTTACTTTTCTCTGCCTCTTAATCCCACTCTTCTCTATCCCCTCCGTAGGTCTCCATTTTACAATCAAGGCTTACAAAAGGACAAATTTTCTATAGAGAACATTTGGTGCTTTCCAAACTACAAAGAAGTGAAACACAACATTTGGTGCTCGCCAAACTGGATGTCAAAATTTGCAAAGAAGTGAAACAAAGTTTTGCATCACATTTGGCGCTTGTTAAATTTGGCGAGCACCAAATTTGGCTTTTCCAAAAATGGTAAAAAAGGAGTTGAGTCGTGATTCAAGCCCACAATTCTCTACATTTGTTTGGTTTTGTGCTTATCCGACTCAAAAATGCCTTTTTATGTAGTTGACCTGTTGTTGTACCAAATTATGCTAGATTCATCACCTTTTCAGCACCAATTTGTATGCTAGACAATGTAGAAGGAGACAATTTGAAGTTTCTACATCATTTTTCATTATCTCAGGTAATATATTCATTTTGGTACAATTGAAATGTTTATATATGAGTATTTTTGTTTAGTTTTGACAATATAAACCATTCCTTTCATGATTTTATTAATCATAATAGTTTTACATATAGTTCAACATTGAATTAGATGGAAGTTGCATAAAAGAGTTCAATTTTTAGGAGTTTGAAGAAAAAAATGAAAAACATGACATAATTTAGATGAATTCATGTAAACTTATATAGAGGATATCAACTTAACACAAACTTGCTTATGAATTCCATTTGCATTGCTTATAGTAGTCCATTTCCATCATGGCTAGTGGAATTTACTCTTTTTCATTTTAGCTAGATGCTTATATTGAATTTTTTTGTTTTGTTTTGACAATATAGACCAAATTCATTTGATGGTTTTATTAATCTTCATTGTTATACATAGAATTAGATGGAAGTTGCATATAAAATTTTAATTTTTAGGAGTTTGAAGATAAAAAATGAAAAACATGACATAATAGATGAATTAAAGTAAACTTATATAGAGGTTTTCAAAAAATGCCTCAAGGAATGCCTCAAACCAATGTGGTCTCATGGAATGCAACGAAAAGAAAATGCAATTGGCAGCTGCTCCTAGTTATTAGTTATTCAATGTCAAGTAATTGCATAAAAGTTGTATTGTCACGAAGGATTGCGCCCTGAATGCTAAGCTTTAAATCTCAGCAATCTTGTGCAACATGCGGACATCCTTAGGCCTATGGGTTGCCTAAGATGAGAATGAACCTCCAGATTGTGGGCTAGTTTCCTTTAAAAAATCTTCTAAAACTTGCTGGTTTGATTGGAAAAGGGATAGAGATTGCTTTGGAAATGAAATTTACTACTACTAGGAGGTGATGCACCAATTTTTAAACTCTACTAGCTTCTCTAAACTCACAATCATATTCAAAACAAAAGGTTTGTTTGTTCATGTTGATGTGATTTTTGTGACCAAACCAATCAGCAGAACAAAGTTGTTCGAAGCCTACTCCATTCTCTCTTGATCAAAGTATTTCATGCGCTAAGATTGTGAGATAGATCGCACGTTCAACTCCAAGGTTCCGAAATGCTTTGGAATACCCTCAGTTGGTCGGTTGTGAATTGTTGTTTTCACGAGGGGACTTACACAATTGTTCAAGACACTTGCAGTTAACAGTAGATGGATGATTGGAAGGGATTTATATAATGCGGATGATTTAGCAATAAGTACATTTTCCTAAAACTAACCAAAGATGAACAGAATTAAAATGAGTGTAAGGGTAAGAAGGTTCCAGATTCTACTCTAAGGCGGGACGTGGGATCAATCTTAACAACTTCAACCGAACTCTGCTTCGCCTCACGCTGGACAACTTACACAAAGTTGGTGCAATCTTCAAGGGGATAGCAAGAAATTTTCAAGTTACAACCCAGCATCAAGATACCATCAAAACGACGCATACCAAGGCATGAGCTACAACTGAAGTTAAGTTTATGAAATGCTCCAGTAGACCACACATGGCAAACTTGCCCTCAGCAAGCTGCTAGTGGTATGGAATAAAATGAAGTTGCCTTGATCAATGCCACAAACCCACAACTAATATCTACTTGCATGAAATGGAAATGCTATTCTTAAACTATTTTATGCTACTTTACGCTACTTGGAATTGAAGGGATGAAGAAACCTTGCTAGCTATCCATAACAAAGACGAATTCCACCATCAATGAAAGGATCTTCTATTATGAAATTTTTACACAACAATCTCTTACAAAAGCTTTCAAAAGGAAAACTTTCCTTCTCATCCAAACTAAGCTAAACTATCAAGCTAGCTCTCTAACAAAATGTCTCCAACTCTACTATCTAATTCTGATTCTAATCTCTAATTCTAATGAATTACAAATGATGGGGACTCCCCCTTTTATAGATAGCCCAATCCAATGGACGGCTCAGATTACAATCAAATCAAAGACTCAGATTGAGCCACCTCAGCCCTAACCCTAAAAACTGTCAGAATAGGGAGTGGTACATTAAATGAATCAAAGATTCTCACTCACTCCCAAAATAGTAAAGGCAATTAATTCCCACAAGCAGTCTTCTAGAAGATCATCATCCAGAAGTGCATTCATATTCTCCTTTTCTCTGACTGCAAACTCAATGAACCTGGCAAGTACAGCCTCAACCTCTTGAACTGAAATAGGTGGAATGCAATCAAGCTGAAACTCTAACACTGTGATTGACTACTCATGTCGTGTGTAAGATTTTCTCCAAGCAACTAAGGCATCATGCGTGCTCTGAATCAAGTTGGAGAAAGTAGAAGTGTTCTCAAAGTCATCTTGTACAAAGGTCTTCACTTCTGAAAAGAAAGGCACCAGCCTACCCCTCAAATTATCAGTAGTCACCTCATCGAGATATAGCCATCTAGCAAAGATTGCCTCCAAGGTGTTCTAGACTCCATCAATGATGTTTGTCATAGCCTTTCGAACTCTAGCTGAATCCACATGTGTTGCGTCAAAGAAACCACACCCTGTGATTACTCAAGAGTACCATCTAGAAAAGTCATACCTATCATTCTCCTGAATGACTCCTCCATCAATCAACATCCGCAAAGGAACATGCCTCAATGCCTCTAGACACTGAATGACTTTGCTCAAATAAATGGAAGCATCACCCGAGGCCTGATCAATTTCCTCCATACATGCCATGATGTTGGAAGCTTGCTGGTAAGCATGAGCAAGCTCTTCCATAAAATTTTATGTCTCGGCACGAACTCCTGTAACCCATTTATCTGCTTCTTGTGCCATCTTTCTCAACTCCAACAAGCCGCTAACTGACTCTTTGGATAACTCGGCTAGAAGCTCTATTGCTGGAATCTCCTGCCCACAAGGATGAGACAAGTATTGCACATATCCTATCAAAGCCTTATGCTCCCTTTTCAACTTCTTATACTTTCCTTCCTTTTTAAATAATTTTTCCTTGAGTGTGTGGTAGGAGTTATCACATTCCTCCACAATCTGTACACCTGTGGGGCGTCCTAACTCCATAGTTGTGATCACATAATTCTCTAGAACTGCTTCATCTCAATCACAATCAACCTATGGCACCACCATATGAAGGGTGCGAGAGCCATCCTCATCGGTCGATATCTTTGAAAAATTTTGTGCTCTCTTCTTTTGTGGAGGTGCGTTGATCCTGTTTAACAACTCTTCCATTTCTATTGCTGGATCAATCTCTTCACTGGGGCTCCTTCTCATCCGATCTCTGAGCCAACCAGGTACAACGTGTTGTATAACAAATGGTTGTTGTTCTTGTGCTTCTACTTCACAGACTTGTTCAACTTCAATATCATTCTGGCGAGGCTCATCGGCCTCAAGTGGCTGAGTATCTCCTGAAACTATATCATCATCGTGTAAAGCCGCCTCTAACTCCTGCTGAAACTGAGTGTTAGTAGCAGTCCCCTCATTAGTTTGTTGATCATCTCTAGTAGGTGCATTGACACTCTGGCCAATTGACTCTCTCCGTGGTGGTTGATTATCTTCTTGTACCACCTACACCTGATTCAATACATTTCTTTGATTAGCAAATAAAGAAACCTCATGTATGCTTAGAGAACGTGTCTCCAATGGTGCGGGTGATTCAACTACAACTCTTGGAGGCTCCGACTGAATAGGCTCTTGCCGAACTGGCTCCTTCCTTTGAGATTCTGGACCTCATGTAATTTGTTTATTCCTACTGGTGGTGGGTGTCCTGTGATCTCCCATCAAATTGTAAGTCAGTGTAAACGACCTACTCTTCAATCTACTCACATGCCTGTCAACCCATGCTCTAGTAAATGTCAAGACTGGAATAGAAAGTGTGTCCAAATCAGCAATCTCTAGTTCTGACCAATCTGGGAGTGGAAGTGGAGTATCTCTCACTGCCTCATAATCTGGATGGAGAACATTCATGTCCTCGCTCACCTGGTCTGGTACTAGAATTACTTCACACTCCTGGATCATACTCAATGGCAACCTAGAGAACATCCTCTTTCTGACTTCAGCCTCGTCTGATGCACCAACCCAATAATCCTCAATGTTTGCCTTATGTTTAAATTCTTTTGACAGTACCCATCTGATATTGTTATGTGGATCATAATTTTGTCTACTAGTGTGATAGGAAAAATGAAAGAACTGAAGCTCACTCTTAGCTTCTCTAGCTACCTGTAATGAAGGACACACTTCATCTGAATTTCCCATGACAATTGGGAAGTCAACACCTCCCTTCTTCTTTTTCTTCTAAATCTTATCGTAGGCAACCAATTGCCTAGATATCTCTAACATTAAAATTCTATTGGTTGGGTACTTAGGCAGCCTATATGGATATGAAGCAAAAACCTTGCAACCTGATGTAAGAAAACTTCAGAAACTATATAAACCAGCACCCATACCTTTCAATCAATTCTTGGGCTTCCCTTGAGATCCTGTGATGCATCCGCTCCTGAAGTGTTCTCATGATGTGCATGATGAAGGCGTCATTGACACGCTTGCAATGAGTAGTACTTGTCAAGTGCAACTGCAGACAAGCCTCATGAATTTTGAACTAATGAGAGCCACAACCAACAAGCTCCTTATATGAGATTCCCCTATACTTTGTCATATGGCCCAGCATGTAAATAATGTAAGAGCCCATGTAAAAGGTCCTTGTTCTTCTCAAGCTCAGGAGCTGCTCGTGCAAATTGTCATTGATCATTGCAGCCCAGTTAATGTACTCCTTTCCTTCCAACATGAGGTTGACGTAATCGAACATCCATGGCTCAAAATAAAAGCTTGTGGGAAACCTCCAACTCTACTCAACATCATGATAAGATCACAATACTCCTGCTTCAAGTCATCTGCTATAATTTGTCTTGGTAGCTTCGTACGAGAGGGCTAGGGGTTGCTCATCCTACGAGTATTGATCATCTCCGTACATCTCTCGAATGCAGAAGCATACATTCGCTCAGCATGTTCTCTTGATTTGTAAATCATGTTCCTGTGTGCTGGAATTCCAAAATCTTCGCCAATAGCAACAGGAGTGAGGTTGGCAAGCACTTGACCATCTGGTGACATAATTGATATGTGATCCTTCTCATAGCAGTTTGCGCACTCCATCATCAACTCTGAACACTGAATAGCTGGTGGGAAACCAGCAGCTGCATATAATCCACTTCGAATGATGTTGTGTGAAGTGGTTGAAGGTTGATGACTACCAATTCCCAACATTCGATTCTTGAAGGTCTCCAAGTTGAAAGAGCCCAAATTCGTGTCAGCAAGCTTGGCCAACTTTGAAGTGAACTTTGACTCTGGCATGAAAGGCTTGCTCAGCTTCTTGATAACAGCTTGCCTGGATGCACCATTGTTGTCCTTGCCAGTTGTTCTTGCTTCATCCATCTGCAAAACAATAAACATCCATCAACAAATTAACTTAGAAAAATAAATAAAATGTTTTGCAGGGCTGCCAGTCGACTTTTAAAACTTTGAGAAGTTGCACTATCATATCTCATTCGCAAACCTCAACTTCTTCAACAGATTTCAAACTATCAACACTTAGAAAATTTCTAAGCAAGCTTTAGCAACTTCACTCTAGCAATCAGCAACTTCGAAAAAAAAGACTTAGCCAACTTCACACTTCACGAGCTCAGACTTAGATTTTCAAATTGCAGCAACTTCTGAATGACTTGGCGCCTATTTACTTTAGTGACTTCTCCAACTCCAAGTCGTACTTTCTTAGCTTCAGCAACTTCACTCTTTGGAATTCGTACCTCAGCAACCTTCTTCTTTTCAAATCGAATTTCTCACTTGCATTGAAACTTCAAACTTCAGCAACAAATTCAAATTTCAGCCTTCAGCCTCAACAAAATTTTGAACCTCCTCAACACTTCAGCCTCAACAACTCACTGCAACATCAAACTTAGAACAAATCGAATTTCTTCAGCTGTGAAAAGAATGAATGAATCTTTAGCTCATATAGGGAATTCGAATTCTAGAAGGAGGCTAAGTTTAGCCAGTACATTAAATCTCCACTACTTCATTTCAAGAATTTGACTTTTCCCTCCTTTGCCAGCTTGGACACTTGTCTCCCGATGCCAGGAATCTTAACTTTCTAGAAGTTCAACTTTGACTGGCATATTTGGCATTTAATTCATTTTCAAAAAATATTCACTTTAAATTCATCTCTTAAAACATTTCATTCACCAGCCAGAGCTCTGTCATTTAAATTTTAATTTTATTCACCTCTGACGCTCTAGAAAATTCATCCTGTGAAGAACTCAATCAAAATTATCTAGGCAATTCACTTCAAATTCATCGTTTGGAAAATTTTATTTTGAAAATGCCTCTTATTCAATTTGCCTTAGAAAATTTTAAATTTTCCCCTTAGGAAAATTCATAATTTGAGCACTGATTAAATTCTTTATCCTAGAGGCCCTGGCGAAGTGCAGAAGACATGGAAATCAATTTCTCGTCGAAGATCTTCAATACCCAGAAGAAAATTTTCTTCAGAACTTGTCGAATTCATGGGTATACAACGAACGGGTTCATTTAAAATTTTCTTAAATTTTGAACCTTAGAAAATAATTTTCGACCATTTTAATCTTGTTCTACATCTCTGTGAGTGCTTTGTTGCTCTGACTTGAAGTTTTTTTTATATCAATCCTGCAATGCCAACATCCTCTGACTTCATCTCTAGCAAATTCATTCATCTCCAGGAAAATTTCATCATCCTTCATGTCTAGGCATAATTTCCTAAGGAAGAAAATATTTTGCCTTAGAAATTTTTTTAAATCATTTAGCATTTTGAAAATTTTGCCTTAGGAAATTTTTTATTAACTCATTTAGAAAATTTTCCTTGAAAGCACATATCATGGAGAATATTTAACTTCAACGCCCAACATGTTTTATTTTTCATCCCCCATAGGCTTAATATTCCCAATGCCTAACATATTATTCATCACCCTACACACTTTAGGCGCATTTCACACTTGAAGGGGAATATTCAATTCCACCTTGGGCGCATTTAGCACTTGAAAGAGGATATTAACTACGCCAAGGTCACTTTATTTCACCACCCTTTACCTTGCTTACCACACTTCACCCCTAATATTTACTCTTTACATGGCGCATTTGGCACTTGAAGAGGATGGGCGCATATTGCATGTAGAGGAGAATAAAGATTTTTTTCCAATGCCCCTTTGTGACCCTTTGACTTCCTTTCTTTTGTCTTCACATGCCCTTACTTGGGTGCATTTGAACATGGGAGATGGATGAACATCTTGACTTCTTCTTTGAATCTTTGACCCCCCTCTTAAGATGGGCACATTTGATGCCTCTAGGAGGATGAAGTTATACTTAGAAAACATTTTGCATGTCATCACCTTGAGGGCGCATTTGGCTATGTGTGGAGGATAAACATTTTCAACGCCAAGCTTGTTTTGTTGACCATTGACCCTTTTGACATGGGTGCATATCAGCATGTGAGGAGGACGAATTTTTTCACTTAGATTTTATCCATGGCACCAAGGTATGTTGGGCGCATTTTTCCTAGGGAAGAGGATGAAAGTTGTGCCTTAGAATTTTTTATGCTTGTACATCCTTCCCTGGGCGCATATTGAGGTAGCAGGAAGATTTTCTTAGACTTGAAGATTTCAAACACTTCCATTCTTCTTGAGGGCGCATATTCATGGTGGTACTAGATAAAGCATCTTACTTAGCCATTTTTCTTTTGTCTTTGCCAACTTTTCCATGCCTTACTATAAATAGTAAGTCCTTTAATTTTCATATCTCAGAAGCTCAAATTTCTTTGAAATTTTAAACACTAGATCTTCACGACCTTGTCAGCCTGTTGACACTGCTATTCTGAGCTAGCCTGCTAAAGATAGCATATTTCCGAAGGTGGTTTTCTATTTATAGTAATTGCTTGCTTCTGATATCTCCACAGCTCCGATT
Organism: Sequoia sempervirens; assembly: GCA_007258455.2. Classification (NCBI taxonomy): domain Eukaryota; kingdom Viridiplantae; phylum Streptophyta; class Pinopsida; order Cupressales; family Cupressaceae; genus Sequoia; species Sequoia sempervirens. The sequence continues at coordinate 19,344 of VDFB02078262.1, forward strand.
AACTTGAAATTTGAATGACGTGCTCCTCATCGGGTGACCTGCCCGTTGACACCGGCACCTAACGTTGACTTACTATTTTTAGCCAGTTTCTGAAATGACTTACTATAAATAGTAAGTGTTCCGTTTGTCTTCAAATTTTACCAGCGGATAGCTTGAAAGATACTGATCGCGGTGGTTTACACCTATTTTTTGAAAATTCTGACTTTTTACCCCTCCTTTTTGGGTCTCGAAGCTGGAAACCCTAATTCATCTCGCATGCATATCATATGACCTTTGTTTGTCTTTGTTTCTGTTGCATTGCGATCAGTTCGTGATTCTGAAGTGTTGGGAAGTGGCTGTCGGGATGCATCTGCTAAAAATAGTAAGTTCATGAATGAGTGATTATCTCCGTTTGCATGTCACATCACTGCGAAGCTCTTGAAAAACCCATAAGGAATATGCAGACATGCAAAGAAAACCCTGACATGCAAACCCTAAAAATAGCCTCAAAAGGCTGAATTCTAAAAGTCATTATCTACTTTGCATGTTATATCATTGCGAAGGTCTCAGAAAACCCAAAAGGAATCCTTAGACATGAACTGAAAAACTCTGCATATAAACCCTGGAATCTGCTTTGGAAGCTGAACTGCTAAAAATAGCAAGTTGTATGTTTTAGCTCAAATTTTGCCAGTGAGTAGCTTGATGTGCTCTAAATGCAGTGTGACTGTTAAAACTTCAAGAATGTTGAACGAACGCCTGGAATTATACACTTACTAAAAATAGTAATTTGTCAGAATCTGATGAAATTTAGCTGAGAGTCTGCAAGAAGCATACTGACACCAATGTTAAGCTCTGTTTTCAATTTATCCACTTCGTTTGATCTTGGACTGACTAGGAAAGTACAAACCCTAATTTTCAGACTGGGCCAAAAGTTTCACGTTTAAGCTCGCAGACATGAATGTCCTTGGAAGGCAGATAATCAGAAAAGAGACAGAAAGAGAGAGGGAGACAAAAACCAAAGCCCAAAAGACCATAATGGAGCAAAAATTAGGGGTCCCCATTTTGAATGGAGTGATGTGTGAAAAGGTCACAACATCTGGCGACTCCATGGGAAAGTGTTGAAAAACACTTTAAGAATTGAAGCTTGATTAATCTTCCTCAAACCATCATATAGAAAGATACTTACTCAAAAGGGGAGAAGAATCTGATATTGGATCAGAACACTTTCATCCAAGACCTTGTGAGTGTGTGCATTCATCCCATCTCTAAACCATTTCAACCTCTGGAATCGGCCACAACAAGTTATATAACTATCTTAACTTCAAAAACATCTTGGACATTGCCTCGTTGCCAGTCAGGCGCCTATAGCCCTGACGAGGTTGTCGCTACAATTCTCACGAATATTGCTCCATTGCCAACCGGGCATCCATAGCCCCGGTGGAGTTACTCGTATGTTCCCAAAACCAATATTCCATAATATTTCTTTCATTTTTCATTTTCTCATTTCTTTTCTTGTTTTTCAGATATTTCTTTCAAGCACATTTTTCTATTCTTTTTGATTCTCCGTCAATTCCTCAATTGGCTGGCAGGCAATGAAGCCTCCAATAGGTTTGAGAATTGTAGTGGCCCTGAAGCAAGACATAAGATTTTTATCTACCAAAACCTTTCCCAAGAAACCAAAATGACTCAAAATGGAGATAGGTAATGTGTTTAAGGTCTTCAGACTCATGTGTTAAGACACAATAATGGGTTAACCTCCCAAGACAAGTTTAATCACTAACTGGATGATGACAGGAGGAAAACAACCTTAGCCTTTTCAAAATTTGCACAAACTCTAGTGGAAAGAAACCATGTTGTGAAATTAAAACCATCATCATCCCCTTCACAATGGGAAACCCTAAAATTCATGCCCATTCCAAACCAAAAGCACCTGAGTGGACAACTCAGGGGAGGAATGCCAAACCAAAAACCCAGAGGGCAACAAACCAAAAACCAAAATGGAACAAAACAAAAAGTGAACAGAAAAGCGAGCGGGAAAGCAAAACCTAATCTACTATATTACAAAGCAGGTTCTCGGAGAGAACCTAGGGCTGGAAATAATGCTTGAGGAACTGTCTGTTGACGGGCAACGGGACATCCTCCCTTGTCAGTGTATGCAATCTAAATGCATTATCTCCCAGGATTTCAAAAATCTGATATGGGCCTAACCACAATTTATCGAACTTTTCGTGATCTCCTTTCTTCTCATGGGCCTTGTCCCAGTATAAGACCAAGTCAGAAATCCGGAAAGACTTGATCTTAGCTTGTTTATCAAACCATCTTTTCACCACTACTTGGTGTTTTGCCAGATTTTCAAGTGCTTAGTCTCTTTTCTCCTCTAAGTGCATCAGCTGAGACAATCTGGTCTGAATCTGATCCTCTCCTTCGAGATACTCTTAAATAAACTGGAGAGTTAGGATTCTCAGTTGTACTGGAAAAACAAGATTCTTTCTGTAGACTAAGTGGTATGGTGATGTTCCCAATGAACTCTTTGTTCTAATTTTGTTTTCCCATAGAGAAAACCTCAGCTACGTGTGCCAATCTTTCAGATTCTTATCCAGTAGCTTCTTAATAGTGTTCAATAAATTCTTATTTGTGGACTTTGCTAGTCCATTCCCCTACGGGTAATAGTTAGAAGAAAACTTCAATGTGATTCCATATTCGAAGGCCCAATTTGAAAACTTCAGTGAGGAGAAGGCTGAACCGTTGTCGCTGACTAGGGCATGAGGGCATCCAAATCTTGTCACAATATTCTCCTCAAGGAACCTGATGACCACATCTGTTGTGCACTACTTCAAAGCTTGAGCTTCTGTCCATTTGGTGCAGTAGTCAGTCGCCGTCAGGATGTATCTATGCTGACCTGAGGATGGCAGGTTGATCATCCCAATGAAATCCAATCCCCACTTTGCAAAAGGTCTAACCTCAATCACTGGCTGCAAAGGCATAGCAGGATGTCTTCCTCTATTTTTTGATGTTTGACAGATGTGACAAGCCTTCACATGTTCATATGTATCTTTGAAGAGCATAGGCCAATAATATCCAGCCCTCAGAATCTGATGGGCAGTGGCCAAACTTCCTCTGTGTCCAGTTCCAAACTTTTCGTGGAAGTGTTCCATTAACTGTCTGGCCTCTTGTCTTCCTACACATCTTAGATAAATGCCTTCATAGTTTCTCCTATAAAGAACTAATCCTTGGAGCATAAACTTCTGAATTTTCATTCTCAGAGCTCTTCATTGGACTGGATTCAAGTGGCGAGGACATCTGTGATTCAATAGGTAGTAAACTGTGTTGTCATACCACTCCCCTGGTGACACCTCTTCTAATACATGCGTTTGTTGAACTAATTTTGGACCAACCATTGCAATTTTCTAAGCTAAATCTTGTCCTCGGACCAATTTCATGGGCTGCATTTCTATGTCATATTCTTGCAAAGTGGTGACCCACTTGCCTCTTCTTTCTCCTAACTCGTTTTGAATTAATAGAGTCTTTACCGTGGCATCCGGAACAATTGCATATACCTTTCTTCTCAAGATATAATGTCTAAATTTCTTAACAGCCTCCACCAAAGCATAGGCCTGCTTTTCAATGCTGGGATATCTTAATTCTGCCTCCTTTAAAGGTGCACTCATAAAAGCAATCGGGTGCTCATCCCTTTCTTCTGTTCTTTGTGTTAACACTGTTGCACAGGTGTGCTCTGAGGCAAATGAATATAGATAGAAAGACTTGGTGTAATTTGGACTAACCAGCACTGGGGCATCCACTATAGCTTGTTTGATCTCGTTGAAAGCCTTCCTAGTTTGCGGAGTCCATTCGACCTTTGAATTCTTCTTCAGCATCTCATTTAACGGCCTTACTATTTCAGCAAACCCAGTTATAAACTTTCTAACAAAATTGGTCTTGCCAAAGAATGATCTTAATTCTTTGACTACCTGGCAAGACAATCCTTGAAATA
>VDFB02078263.1:0-14276 GCA_007258455.2 Sequoia sempervirens
CAAACACCTAGGTGTAGGTTTTTACTTCTCAACATCCTTCTTTTTCTTTTGAACATCCTTCTTTTTCTTTTTTGTTTTAGAAGGTGTGGATGTTTTGGATGTACTACCTCTTCTACTCTTGGGTTTTGGTGGTTTTGAAGATGGAATTTCTTCCATTGTTGGTGACCTAGACTCTGGCACATTGTGCTCCTCATGATCACCTTGGCTATGGGTAGGTGAAGCCTTAGGTGATACATGAGAAATTTCTCTTACATTTTCAACTTGTGGCTCTAAAGTTTCAAGTACTACAGGTGCCTCAAGTAAACTGTTAATATCTTCACATTTCTTAAAACCTTCCCAGGCTACCTATGGGTATTGAATTCTCAAGCTTCTTTTTACTAATAGGGAAATCAAATAGTGGTTTGATAAGGGCATGTCACTTTGTTTCCTATGATACTCGGATGTCATTCTTTTCAACATATTATAAAGAAAATTTGACATATTTACCATCCTATAATGGAAAAGGTGACTAAGAAATTTGAAATGTATAATATAAAATATATTTTGTCTACCATCACAAGTAAGATATCTGATGACATAGGAAGCACAATTATCCCAAAACAATGCAAGAGAAAGCCTCTTTGTACCTTGTGATGACAAATCCAAATTCTCTCCTTGCTCACATAATTCCTCTCTTGCAGCCACTGCATCTACATGTGTTGGAAACTCTACTCTAGTTCTAGGTAAGCCAAAAACATGTGCTATGGTGACTTTAGATGCATCTATCGGAAACCCTTTCACCATTGCTTCATCATGCTTTAATGTGGTTAAAAATCTTCTTGCTATGTCATTGTCAAATTTTGTCAGTTTTAAGAAATAGTCAGGCCATCCCACTCTTGTGAGGATAGGAAACACCATTGCATCTTCCAGTATCTACTTGTGTTTTGGCAATTTCTCCTTATAACATCACTTCCCATTATAAGTCTTTTACCTCTGCTAAAATGTATTACCTTGAAAATTCATCTCAATTCACTTCACCACCCTCAAACCCTTCTATCACTCTGATAATTCCTCATGCATTTTCACTAACATATTTTAACTACAACTCCCCTTCTCATTATTAGCTTAATTGAGCTCAAAAATAGGTTTTAGGTTCAACTTAGCTCAAGATTACAAGATTAGGGAATTGGAAATTGAAAGTATTATCAAAAAGGAGTAATTCTATGAGGGTTTTTCATGTCATATCTATCAATTGCATTTGGTTTAAGGTGGATTTTTAAAAAAAAAAACTAGCTAAATTGTACCCTCCCTCCAACTTAAGGTTTGAAGTGACCTCACTTCAACTCATGATAAGAAAGGGTATGATTAGAAATCATGGAAATTAATGTTATGAATATCACATGCTTAATTTAATATGAAAGACATAATGAAAGTGCTAAGAAATCTATGATAATTATGATAGTGCACCTTACATACCTGTCAGAGGTGACTAACTAAACGTCATGTGTGTGAGCTGAATAGCATGTATCCATAATTTTATTTTATGTGACTAGAAGTGATTACAAGTAAATGAATGGTGAAGTCGTAGATGTAAGGTAATGAAATGAAATAGACAAATAATATCTGGTGATGTGATAGTTCAAACGTTTAAAATGTGAATTGGCAACATGAAATAAAAGAAGCGTGTTGTAGGTACTTGATGAAAATATGGATACTGCATGCGAGAATTTTGAGCTAAAAGTGTGTGAATTGTAACTAATATGACACCAAGTTATTTGAAATTTTTTTCTACTAGATGGTGCTATGAGTACCTTCGACATCAAGTCCCATCTAAATGTTAACAACTATTATGCTATAGGTCCCTACTACAATAGGACCCTTTTTGAATGTTGATAGTTGTATATATAAGATAGGTCCCTCTGGAAAAGTATGAACATCATTATAACTGTGTTGTGTGTGCTTGTGAGGTAGAATAAGAAATTAATCCTGAGTGATCTAAAGGATTGAGTTGTGTAACTCAATCACTGGATCACCTGAAGTACTCAGTATATCATGTGTTGCTGAGATATCACTTTGTGTTTTTGAACCCGTATCTAGTTCACTGAGAGATCCATACTATTGAATAAGTGAAAGTATGAAATCTTCCTCCTGTACTAGTTTCTTATAAAGTTTCAACCTGTGGCCATTAACTAGGAGTGAAAACCTCACTACATCTATGGTATGCAACTTTACTCCTCCTTTAGGAAAGACTTGGCTAATTTCATAAGGTCCCAACCACCTGGATTGGAGTTTTCCTTTGAAATCTTGTATCTTGAATCATATAGCAAGGCCTATTCTCTTGCATTAAATTCTTTTATTTTGATATATTGGTCATGCCACTTTATCCTCTGCTTTTGTACTATCTTAGTGTGATGGATGGCCTCCATTATGATTTCATCCAGCCCATTCAAGTAGTGTAACCTCTCCTTTTGAGTTTTTGTTAGATCCATTTCTAGCTCTATTGTTATTCTTAATAACTTATATTCAAACTCAATTAGGAGGACTATTGTTGTGCTATATACTAGCTCATAGGGTGTGAAACCAGTTGTTGTTTTCTAGGTTGTTCTATATGCCCATACTGCTTCTAGTAACCTAGCAACCCAATCTTTCTTATGTAATTACTTTATCTTGGTCAGACTAATCTCAAATTCTCTATTGGTAACCTCCACCTAACCATTGGCCTAAGGGTGATAAGGTGTTGATTTCTTATGCCTTTTTTGGTATTCTTCAACCAATTTGGTGATGAGATTTGAAGTAAATTGTGGAACTTGATCAACCACAATTTTTATAGGTACTACATACCTAGTAAAAATGTCTTCATACAAGAATTTAGCCACATTTCCATCTTTGGAAAACTATAATACATTCACTTCTACCCATTTAGTCAAATAATTAGTGCAAACTAGAATGTATTCCTTTTTGTTAGAAGTAGGGGATATTTTTCTAATAAATTATAAACCCCACTTGTCAAAGGGAGCTAGTGTTAACTGAGGTTGTAATGAAATTTCATCAATCCTTGTTGGTTTTCCCATTCTTTGGCACCTATCACAACTCCTTGTATACTTGACATAATCCTTGTGTAAAGTTGGCCAATAATAACCAATTGCGAGGATTTCAAATGTTGTTCTTTTTGCTGCAAAATGGACCCCACATGGTTCATCATGGAAAAACTTCATGATATCAAATATTTCATCTTCCCTTATGCACCTTCTCATGACGTTTTTAGGGCCAATGTAAAACAAATAACCTGATATCCAAGAGTATGGAAAACACTTGTGTATCGACTATCTCTTTTCCCTTGGAGAAAAATGTGGTGGAATATGCCCTGTCATTAAATAATTACAATGTCAGCATACCAGGGTACATGTACTTTAAGAGAAAATAAGTGTTCATCTAGAAATGAACCATCCACTACCCATTTTCTTGATTGTGTTAGTAAACTTGATAGAAATCTACCACTACATTAGCTTTACCAAGCTTGTCCACTATTGCGCTAGTACAAAAACAACAATAAATGACTAAAAAAACTATTAAAAATTGGTCACGTAACCATTATCTTGGTCACGTGACCATTAGTAGTTTATTGCCAGTCATTTATAACATGACTAAACCATTTTTAGTCATTTATTGGTTATTTTGATTGATCAATTTGATGGTATATTTAGTTGTTAATATAATCATTGATTGTTGTTAACTGGTCATTTATTTAGTCATGGTATTCATTTATTTAGTCATGGTAGTTGTTTATTTATTCATGATAGTTGTTTATTTAGTCATTGTAGTCATTTATTTAGTCATGGTAGTCATTTATTTAGTCATGGTATTCATTTATTTTAGTCATTGTAGTCATTTATTTAGTCATGGTAGTCATTTATTTTAGTCATGGTAGTCATTTATTTAGTCATGGTAGTCATTTATTTAGTCATTGTTTAGTCATTTATTTGGGTGAATCAGTGATTCAAGTTACAAATCAAATCTAACTTAATTAATCCTCACAAATTTATGCATATAAACTTCAAGTATCATAGATATTCAAATGTTGAGAGAAACACCATGAAATGAAGACTAAAATGCTTGAACAAATATGATTGATCATACACAAATAGATCACAAATCAAGGAACTACAACACAGTATTTATGAGTGGAGAAAAAGCCACTCTAAAAATTTACTTCATTAAGCCTCATTGGAAAATCAAAACCTCACTAGTTACATTCAATGTTGTAGTGACAACTGCGTCATTGACTATTTTACATCATTTATTGAAGAATTGAAGAATTCAAAAAGACATAAAAACAGAGAATCACTATATATCAATGAATTTATTTTCTTGGAAGTTTCATTTGGATTTGAAACTCAAGAACCTTTACTTCTGCACCTACAACACAATGAATACTATAAAATGTGTTTTTCCTTATTCAATTTTTTTTTATCTCAACTCATGCACCATTAAACAATGAATTTGTATTAGATTACACTTCCTCTTTTTCTGATTAAACACGTATTTTCCTTAATCATCCAAAATATTTATACATTTTCCCCATATATTAAGAATTCTTACTTTTGTTTTGATATGACAAAAAAAAAAACAAAATTATGAGAGATATATTTAAAATAGTGGCTGACATATATAACTGAAGCATACTCCTAAATATAGTAGTCTCAGTTTGATCATTGCAAATAATTAACCTTGTACACATACAAACGAATGACAAATAAACGTATTTGTTGTCCCAATTCCTATGATTTCATAACTTCAATTATAAACTGCTACTTTTAATGACAGTTCTAAAAAAATAAAGAGGTAATAATAATCAAAGAAAAAAAGTGAGATCTTCTCTATGAATATGTAGGAATAAAACAAAAACTCTTAGCTATACACTAAGTTAATAAAATAAAGGAGATAATTTAGAGGCTATGCCCTATTAGGATATTGAAGAAGCTGAATCTTGTCCTTGAAAGGAAAAACCACAATAGAGTTGTGTTACTTTGTTGCACTAGTGGAGTTGATCCCATGGATAAGGTTTGTTTTTGTACCCACATCCAACTCCCTTAGAAATACACCCAATACCCACTATAGTTTCTATATTTCACATGAAAGTGGGGCAATATGAGAATCCAAGTTTGTAAGATGATAATAATAAAGAAGAATATGCAATAAACTAGTTAAAAGGAAAGATCAAATGGCTAAGGAAACCATTTTTTGGGCACCAAGAATCCTCCCCTCCATTTCGATATTCCTTACTCCTCTGTGTAGGCAGTACTATGGTCCAACAAGCACTATAATAATACTGCTACTATACATGTCCTTATTCCTTCATGCAACCACCATAGATGGTGCCCAACACTCCACTTAGGGGTTCAGCACAAGGCAAAAATAACAAAAGAATAGGTATGAGACTTTGCAGCTCAACCTAAGCCCTCTTTTCCACATTAGCTAAGCCCTCGCTTCGACAAGGGTTTTAGAGTAACCTAACAAATTAATATTAATTCATTATTCTAGGTATTCTAGATGAAAATGGGACATGTAGTGAAAGAATTTACATTCTACACACAAACACAGGGCCTAGCTCTGCTATAAAGCACCTAACCTACATATTCCATCGCAAATCAAAGATGCAATATGGGTCGTTGATGTGATGTTCAAATTGCTAAGATTGCTAGAAGACAAATGAACAAAACTTGTCGTTGCATTGAAAGCTAATAAAAAAACAAGTCATTTGTATTAAAAAAAGAGATCATAGTTTCACTTTTGCATCCACATGATTGGAAAATGGCTACTAAGCTATATTCTCTCTGCCCAGTTTTCTATCCTTGGATATTGTTGCTCCTGCAAGTTATCTCCATTGATTTGCTCAAAGCAAATGCAAAGAGCTTATATTTATTAAATTGAAAATACGGCCAAGATTCAATAATGAGCACATTTAGGTTTTTACATTAGGGCATCCTTTACCTGTTTCATCTTCAAATTCTATCATTTTTTCTACTTTCCCCACCGCTATTAGTTTCAGCTCCTCCAAACTCTTCCTCACTAGTATTGACCTTTCACTTCTCCACTTAGAGCTGCAGAACTCAAAAAATCTCCTCGCCGAGATTTTCCATTAGGGTTTCGTAGGCATGTTTATTAAATGAAAATTAGGCCAAGATCTTGCCCATGTTTATTTTTAAGCCACTATTAGAAAGAAATTCAAATGGAATCAAAGTATATAACTACAATATACAATAAATATTATTATATTATTATATTATATTAAATATATTATAATTATTATAATTATATAATAATATATTATATATTATTATAATATAATATAATATAAATATATTATATTATATTAGATATATGGTTATATAATATAAATAGTTATATTATATACATATCATACATAATAATGTAATAACAGTAACATAACATATCATAATATGTATATAATAATAATATAATATTATGATATATCATAATAATATAATATATTATACATATTATAACATATTATATTATAATATAACATATTATATTATACATATAATATATTATATTACATTACAATATTATATATATTATATAATATATTATATTGAGTGTTATAATATAATATATTATATTATATTATAATATAATATATTATATTATAATATATTATATTATATTATAATATAATATATTATATTATAATATATTATAATATATTATATTATATATATTATAATATATTATATTATACATAATATATTATATTATATTATATTATAATATAATATATATTATAATATTATAATATAATATATATAATAATAATATATTATATTATATTATACTGTATTTTAATATAATATATTATTATTATTATATGATATTATAATACAACCCACTCTCTCAATTTAAAATATATTTTTTAATTATCCACTTTAATATCATATTATTTAATTTTTATTTGTGTGACTAATTATTTAGTTGTGTTTTTTATCCAATGATCAAATTAGTCACTTATGATGATCTTGAATTAGTCATTTATAGTTTTTTTGCAAAAATTGTGTAGAATTTAGTCATCTTTAGTTGTTGTGACTAAAATTTTTAGTCACATAGTCATTTATTTGCCAAATTCTACTAGTGTTGTAATATCAAACTCTTGTAGAAGGAGAAGCTATCTAACTAGTCTACCCCCTACTACAGGCTTGTTCATCAAATATCTGATAGTTGTATGGTTTGTGTGGACAAAAACTGAATAACCAGTGATGCAATGCTTGAATTATTGATGGCATACATTACTACTAGCATCTCCTCTTCTGTAACAGTATAATTTAGCTCCGCTCTCTAAAGATTCTTGCTAATGTGGTAAATTGCATACTCTTTGTTACCTTCTTTATGACCCAAAACTGCTCCAATAGAAAAATTTGAGGCATCTATTTGTATATGGAAGGGTAAGGTCCAATTTCCCCCCTTAAACAGGTTCTTGGGTTAAGACCTTTTTCATCTCTTCAAAGGAATGTTGGAACTCTATTGTCCAATCAAATTCAATATCTGTAGTCAACAAAACAAACAAAGGTGCAACAATCTTACTAAAGTATTTAATAAACCTCCTATAGTTGCTTGCATGGCCAAAGAAACTTTTGATATCTCTTTGCTTTTGTGGAATAGGTAATGTAGAAATAATTTCTATCTTATGTGGGTCAACCTAAATCCCTACACTGGATATGAAATGCCCTAAAACAATTCCCTGAGTCATCATCATAAAGCACTTTTCTTTACTGAGGGACAAGTTGTGTTCTTATCATCTCTTTAATACCTTTTCCAAATTTCTAAGGCTTCCTCATAAGTTTCCCCATATGTGGTGAATTCATCCATATATATCTCCATACAGTCATGAGCATAATCAGAAAATATGTTGAACACGACACTTTGAAAAGTAGTTGGAGCATTGCATAAACCAAAGGGAAAAATGGAGTAGGCATAATTACCCCAAGGACATGTGAATGTTGTCTTGTCCTAATCCTCTGGAGCATTTTTTATCTGATTGTAACCACTAAAACCATCTAGGAATGAAAAGTACTTCCCTTCTTAAGAGTCAAGAACTTGATCTATAAAGGGCAATGGAAAGTGATCCTTCCTATTGGTTGTGTTTGGATCCATATAATCTACACATACTCTCCATTTTCCACCTTTCTTTGGGACAATGATTAAAGGTGAAACCCATTCACTATCAGATATAGGATAAACAAAGCCTGCATCAAGGAGTTTTTGAAGTTCATCTTTGACTATTTCCTTGAAGGTAGGGTTCATTCATCTTTGAGGTTATTTAATGAGTCTATAACCATCATTTATATAGATCATATGCATACATAAGTCAAGATCTATGCCTTTCATATCATGGTAGTCCCATACATATGTTGATGTGTGTGCCTATAGCACTGTGTGTAGGGAATTTTTTTTCTCTTCAGTCAATGCATTGTTTATGTTCAACATTTTTCCTGGCATGACTTCTAATTCTTGGGATGATTCTTGCACTGATGAGAGGTTAAGGCTTGGAATGATTGGTGCACACTATTATGGAAGTAAGAAATGAAATATCTGAGATATTTCTTTTGAGGAATTTGTAGGTATAATACTTTGCAATGGATCTTGTAAGCATGCGAGACAATCCTATTGTTGCGGGCTCCTACCATAGTCATTTTGTATTATGTGAGCAATCAACTCATCTTTATCCTGATCATCCAATAAAGGGTTGCATTCTATTGTCATCAAAGTTTGTAGGGAATATGTATCTTCCTCATCCAAGGTGGGCCAAATAGTTTGCTCAAGATCAACATAAGGTTGGACTGGAGGATAGAGGACCAATTTATTGGTCATAGTCCCATTAGATATTATCATATTGCCAGACCTCAACCTATGAATGCATATATTGTAGCTAACCATGGTCTATCTAGGATGAGTGGATATCCTACAAGGTTAACCTTTGGTTGTAAAACTATGAAATTAGTAGGATATTCCCAAGAATCTAATGCAATAACTAAATCTTCAATGATTCCTTCAGGCTTGATCATTGACCTATCAGCCAATTGTAAAATAGTTTTTGTAGGTCTAAAGTTGGCTAACTGAAGTAATTGCATTGTTTCTTTACTCATGACATTGATTGCTACCCCTAGGTCTATTAAGGTGTTCTTGATAAGGGTCCCATTAATCTTAACATCCACTACTAGACTACCAGGGTCTGTATATTTAGGGATAGTTATGTTCCCTAACATGATATTTGCATGGTTTCCAAGGACATGTACTGTTCGAGGATCCTTCATTTTTCTCTCTAGTTTCATAAGACATAGGTCCCTAATTTTCTTGGTATAGATTGGAATTTCTTAATAGCTTGGATGAGAGGGATCTTGATATTGACGTCCCTAAGTTGACCCAACAAGTTTGTCTCAACTTATGTGTGATTATTTTGAATAGTTAAGCATTCAGGTAAAGGAGGCTTTAGACTTGAGGTAGTTTGATGTACCTAAGTTGGCTCAGGTTTCAAAAGTGTTTTATCAAAATATTCAACCATAGGTTCCTCATCCTCCATCTCAATGATTTGAGGAGATGAAGGTCTAACTAGTTGTTTCCTTGACCTGAGGTGGACATCACTCACCTCACCATATAAGGGTATTTGGTATGATAACTTTCCAAGGTTGCTTGCACCACTCCTGTGGAAGACGCTTCTTGCTATCTCCTTTGGAACCCGACTACTGATTCCTTTGAGCTATGATTCACCAAACCCTGCTCCAACTCTTCTCAAAGAGTTTCCTACCTTGTGCTTTACCTTGGGTAGACAAACACCACTTGAACTTGCAATCTTTCTCACTACACCTAGAAGGGTCTAGATGCCAACTTCATCATCTGACTTGAACTCTTTGCGGGGGAGTTAGGAACTCTGTTTCCATGCATTTCAATGCCAAGGGGATACATTTTGGAGGTTCTTTAGGTTTCAATGCACCTGATCTCAAGAAATTTCCTTGGTGAGGCCTATTCCCTAGTAGCCCTTACCAGTCAATTTTTGGCTTATCTCTCTCAAACTTGACAAACAACCTATCAAACAAAAGACACTTTCAAGCACCCTTTTTAGAGCTTTAAATCTTCCAGTAGGTTTCAGACCTCTGTCACTGCCGTACAGGGCATTCCTACAATCAAGGGCAAAAGGCCTAATTGACCTATTTCTTAGGGTTTCTATGCTTTCTCCTTCAAATCTGCTTCTAGTGGATTGATTGAAGTGCCAATCCCTTTTGGCATGTAAAGACCTTACCTTATCCCACCTGTAACTGTACGGGTTCCGTACAATGGCACCTTTCCCCTGCCTAAGTTCTCAATTTTTCTCTTCCAAACTCCTAACCGGGTAGCTAACACTCGCCTAGGGTTTGTTATTACAAACTTTTGCTTGGCTCTCAAAGTTTCCTACGGCTACATATTTACAAAGGCATGGCTCCCCTATCATTTCCATCCAAACTCAGGAAGACTCCACGGTCAGATTTCATGGGGGAGCCATTTATTGACTGACTGCTCAAAACTGAATTTACAAACCCTCTAAATTCTAATCTAAGGATTCAAATCAATAACTCTACTCTACTCAACTTGAATACACAATGAAAAGTGAATCAAATCTATTCTAATAACGTAAATACAGTGCTAAATCAGAGTATTCAACACCGAGATAGCTCAAGGTAAAACACACTGTAGAATTTTTAGAAAACACGTAAAAATGCAGAAAAATCCGCCAAACTATCTTCTTTTCCAATCACAAAAACTTTGATACAATATCATTCAGTTGTTTCTACCACCATACTATTTTGGATTCTCTTCTCCATCATTCGCGACATTTGATCAGGCGATTTACCTGAGCCAAGGGGATTCTAATGCTGCGAGTTGCATGCAACTCCACAACTGCGGTCATGCAACTTTTACCAACATTTTGTAACTGATCAATATGTTATGATCCTAAAGTTTAGGACCTCAATCTCCTTACTCCGAACCATCAACTCCTTAACTGTCACAAGGCATCTTCAAACAACAAGAATGTGATAAAAACACATTTAAAGCTCATCCCTCTCACTTAAGCTGTCCTAAGCTAAAATAAACATCATTAACAACTTTGATTAACTAAGATGGTTTAGTCCTAATGACTAACTCATCCACACCAACAAGACCTTCTAAGGTCCACCAAAACAAATTAAGACTCAGATTTGGCCAAAGGCCCACATCGCACCGAAATATCGCTGCAGAGTAATCGCCCAGGCGCCTCGCGGCAACCGCCATCGCACAGCCCACCAGCAAGCTTGCCGAACAGGCCCACTGGTGCCAGGCGCCAGGCGAAATGAAGCAGTATTTGCGATCTAGGTGGCTGAGATTTAGGATTTGATGGAGGAATAATGGCTTGTTGTTGGGGCTAAGGAGGAAGCATAGGTTGCTGATAATTCATGTTTTACTGTTGTCACTGCTAACATTTTTTTCATTGATGCTACCACTAGTTTTGTTGTCTTGGCCATTGGGGATTATAATTTGAACCCTAGAAATTTTGTTGTGACCAAGGATTTGGTTGTTGTTGGTTCCAATTTTTTTGAGGTTGTTAGCTCTCAAAAATGCAGGCGAAATGCCTCAAGAGGTTGCCAATCTCTTGATATGTTTCAGGGTAACAGACAAGGCCAAATGGTTTAGACCTTCTACTCTTCAGGTGCTGCTAGACCTAGGCGGGTGTACCTAAATAGATGAATCAAACTTGAATTATACTTATTCCTCTTAATGTATTTTACCCACAATGGCAAATGGAAGTGGATAATATGATTTGGTATAAATTCTATAACAATATCAGGTTGGAATCTAATGTACTCAATTTGACAGTTTAACAAATGAATGAACTTAAAATAATAAGAATGCGGAGACTAGTGCCTTATTGGGTGTGCCGAGTCAAAGGAAATCTAAAATGAGTAACTTTTTCCTAGAAAATATTCAAATTGTTTGGCATATATTTTAGTTTATAGCTTATATAAACATGCAAGATTATGACTAGCAAGTTCTTCTTAATGATCCAAATTATGTTCCCTAATTACTATGATCAACTAAAAGGATTTAATCTTTTCTTGAAAGAACCAATTAATTAACCATACAGATGTAGCAAATGTGTACAGATAAATTGAATATAAACTTGTTATATCAATTTAAATAACCAGAAAACACCAATCTTGGAGACAACTTTAGTAATACTTTCAATGAACACAACAAACAACTAATACCAGAAATACGCCACCACATTAAATGATTCTCATTGATATCTCCATGATTTCAAACATGCATCATAGTCTCATGATATGACAATTTAATCTACTGTATCTTTCTTATATCTCCTATCTTCTATTATCTATCTTCTATCCCCCTCTATTCCACTATCAAAAAAAATATTTATACATCAAATACTCGAAAGGACGCGTCCTTTCAAAAATGTCATTTTAAAACAACAATAGATTAAAAGATAATCAGGCTTTGTTAACCCATAAATGAATCTTAGATAGGTGATCCAAGTAATCCCAGAATTCATGTGTATTCACATCTCCTACTACATTCTAGATTATGATCTCCATTTTTACCATCTTCTCATTTTGCTCGCACGCCTCATCTAATGACGCATCTTCTGCAGTAGCCGTCTTCAGGATTTCTTGTAATATCGACTCAGTTTCATTTTTCCATCTAGTCATTTCTTTTAATTCTCCTTTGTTGTCAAAGAATTTCGTCAATCCTTTCCTGGTGGCATTCAACAATCCATGTGCATCTCCTCACAATTCTTCAGAGAAGTCTCGGTGCTTATTCACAAAATGGTTTGCAGCTTCAATTGCTACACTGTTAGTAACATCCCTCTGGTTTATTTCTTGAAAATTCTCTCTAATCCTTCCATCCATTCTTTCATGTTCTTTTAATGCAGCAAAGTTATGTGAATGATGTAACATCTAGAAAATGCAGAAAGAAATAGATCAGAGCAAACGTGCAATACAAATCTAAATGCTAAATGCAATCTAAGTTATATCAACAAAGTACAAAGGAATTCAAAACATAAATAAAGAAACAATCTCACCCAATCTACGTTCTTCCATGATTTATCTCGGTTGTCCTTCTCCATTTTTCTTGTAGTAGTATAATTTCCCTCATATTTTCAAAGGTTCATGCAAGTATAGCCTATGATAATGATTTAGCAAAACATAAAAAATTCAAGATAGGTGCTCCAAAAAGTCATAAGATTTCAAGAGAGATTGGAATGATGAAGACCAGATCAATTTACAAAAAATTGATTATTTGAATGACATGCTAGGATTGAAAGATCAACAAACGGTTGAGATTGATAGATTAGACATGCATTTTGATAACTGTCAGTAGTGACATGAGTGATATAAATTAGAAATAGAATTAAATATTAAATAAATGATTTAATCTTCCAGTTTGGTATTTGAAAATAGAAGAACTATCTTTGCATGAAAAAGATGAAGATGGATTAAAACAACTCTTGTTCGAATGCACGCACAAGGTTTAATTAATTAAATAGGAATATTTAATTAATCCTCATGTACACACAATTGAGTTAGAACTAGATGACTGAATGATATGACAAATAGATTACTTGTGAAATCCATTCAGACATTAATCTAGAGTTAATTGACCGATTAAAATAGATGTCAAATAAAAGTGAATGTAGATAACTCACACAATTATACAAACACAGAGGAATGCGTTAAGAATAGAATTCATAAATTAAATAATTCATTTAATTTGATATTTGAAGAATAATTAAATAAATAAGATTTATTTAATTAGTGATGAAAAGGATTTAAATGAATAATTAAATAGATAAAGAATTTATTTAGTATAGTTGAAGTATGATAAAAGAGTAAATTAAATAAAATTTATTTAATTTGACAAAGAAAGGATAAGGTTAATTAGTAACATAATTAAATAACAAGTATTTATTTAATTAATCAGATAGAATAAAGAAAAGTGTGAATTAATTAAATAATTAAGATTATTTAATTAATAGAAGAATATCTTTGCATGACAAAGATGAAGATGGATAAAGCGATTCTTTTTGAATGCACACACAAGGTTTAATTAATTAAATAGGAATATTTAATTAATCCTCATGTACATGCAAATGAGTTAGAATTGGACGATTGAATGATTTGACGAAGAGATTACTCGAGAACGCCACTCAAACATTAAATCAAGAGTTACCTGAGCGATTTGAATAGATCTTT